>JAULJZ010165989.1:0-25476 GCA_032270985.1 Heliamphora pulchella | reverse complement strand
TTTAATAAAATTAATTTTTTATTTTATGAGAATTTTTATGAGCAATGTATGTATATCATTTCTTTAATGTTATGCATAGACGTCTAATATTCTGTATAGTATTTAATTTAGTATGTAGAGTATGACTTACACATAAAAGATCAGATTTTAAGTTTTTGCAGAATATAAGTTTTATGTTCACAGTTTAGATGAAAATAGTCCTACCATCGGTACGACTATGACAAAGAGTTTTAGTAAGCCTGTCTTGATTACAAGGAACAGATAATAGCGTCATCTATTATTTCGACTCTCTGTGCCAGTACACTTTGTGTGTATTAAATGGGACATTTGGGGTAATTAATTTTATACTGACTATATAAACTAATTCACACTATAAGGTTATTATGAATAGTGTTTATCCTCTTAATCCTGAATTAATTATTGATTTGCATATATTTAATATTCGTTGTTTTGATTCATTAGAGGGTACGATCTTATATAGGTCTATATTCCCGATGAATTGGATAGCGGTATTATTTATATGGCGAATATTAATTATTGATGGAACTACGTCCCGAAAGATCGAGATTGACGATATTCCCTTAAGGAAGCTTATAAGTTTTGACTGGGTCAAACCGTGTAGGTAGATTTAATTATTCGGTGGTCAAATAAGTTAAGCGGAAGGGTTTAAGGAATATCAAGATATCGATTAAATTAAATTCTTAATAATTAAATTTAATTGGCGAGTATTGAGAATTTTAACGTAGGGAGAAATGGTAAACATTTAATAACAGGAGCTCAATGCAAGATGGTATTGAGATTATGGGTTAGAGTGCAATTATAGTTCTTTAGTAGTCTGAACTGTAATTCAGTATTTTATGTTAATTATAGAAATCGCTAATATGTGTCTGTGTTACACTGGAAGTTTTATTTATAATTACACCACAGGTCCCTGCTGTAGCCCTATAAATATGCGAGTAGGCTGAACCAGTTTCATAACTTATTTTCTAAGACTAAAGTTATCCATATTCTGTCGGTACGAGTTCTCGGAGGATTATAGCCCACACTATATTCGAAAATCACATAAGGGAATATAGTATAAGATCTGACAGGAGCTTCAACTTGGATTCAAATCATAGTTGAAGATTCAACCCGTAAAAAAGTATTCTTCTAAATTAATTTTGGTTGTACGGGTTTTATTTTGATCGTTCGTCATCAAAAGTTTTATCTGGAACCCATTTTGGCGTTTGCCCGTTCAGTAAATTTTTTTTTGCAGATAATTGTTTACAAAAATAAAGATCTTGACAGTTTTGCCTCAAACAATTGGTATCAGCGTTGTTTTGTTATTCTTTTACGGTTTTTAGGGCCGGGTAGTTTTAGAACTGTTGCTAACTTTGTTTTGTTGGCGTTTTAATCCCGATTTTATTATCGTCATTTATTTTTCATGTTTAATTGAATAGTGTGAATTAATGATGATTTTTTTTAAATCACGGGAGTTGACCGTGATAGATCGAATGTGAGCCTTCGGGATAGAGGATAGATGTAATAGTTAGTTTATATTTTTAAAATATCTCTTTAGATTATTGAAGAACAGATTGAATATATCCAAGAATATGAAGAACGGAGGTGACACGGCGGTGGTTCGGATTTTAACGGACCATGGATCGCGGTAAGTTTTTTATGGTTTTAAACGATTTTTTTCAGTAAATTTTTCTGCAGTATTTATGAATAAAAAACAGTATTAAAAATTAGTCAAAAACTGTAAGGAAAAATCACTAAAATAGCCCAATTCCGGCAACTTTGTCGGTGGCAGTTCGGCAGCAGTTCTTATGATTTTTTGGCCGTTTTTGGGATTATTTTTTGGATAGTTTTTTAAACATAAAATAGAAATAAAATATACTTCAAAATACTGTAAAAAACTAAAAACACTGGGCCAAAATCATAACCTAAATAGGCTGCAAATAGGCCGGCAACAACAGTGGCTTCCAGGCTATTTTTTAACAATTTTTTGGACTTTTTTGAGCAAATTTTCATAAAAAATAGTACTTTTTGAGAGATTTTCAATGGTATAAAGTACGTTAAAAACAAAGTTCAGAAAGAGGTCGAAAAAGCCTCGAAAAGTTGGCGGTTCCAAGCAGCGGCGCTGTGGTGTAGCAGCAGCAACTTTAGGATGTTTTTTTAGCCATTTTCCAGGTTGTTTTCAAGCAATTTTTGTCATAAAAAAATAATAATTTTTGAGAGATTTCTTTTGATATAAAGTACGTCGAAAATGGAGTTTGGAAAGAGGTCGGAGAAGTCTCAAGAAATTAGCTGCGCAGTGCTATTGTGGCCAGCATCGTTTTTTTTTGTTCAGGCAGTTTTTTCTGCCATTTTTTAGGAAATTTTCTAGCAGATTTTTTGATAGAAAAATCTCGTATTTCGAGAGTTTTCTAACAATATAAAGTTTGTAAAAAACGAAGCGTGAATGAGGTGGCAGGAGCCGCCTGAAGGCAGCGACAAGGTGGCGCCGGTGGTGGTTTGTGATTGTTAGCTATTTTCTCTCTCCCATGGCTGTTTTGTGTTGATTTTTTGATAGATATGGGATTGATTTGATATATATTGATATATGAAATAGTATCAAGAAAGCCTGACATAATTAGGACATTGAATCAAAGGCGAATAAGGATTAAAACAGCTGATTCTCTTAGGGAGACTGAAACACCTCAGTGTTTCACTTGGATCACAAAATCAGGATATATGCATTTCATGTTTATATATATATGAACTGCGTGGATGATTGCATATCTTTTTTATTTATCCTGTTAATTTAATTAATTCAAAATTTAATTTTAACTAAAATATTTTGTAATGGAAAATAAAATTAAAATTTTTTTAATTAATTAATTTTAATTAAATGAAATTTTTTTAGATATTTTATTTTTTTATAAAATATCACGTTTAAGATGCTTTTTTTAAAAATCGAATATCTTGAAAAAACGTGGAAATTAATTCCGAATTTTGAATTAATTAAATGAAAAAATATTTAATCAAAATAAATTATTATTTTTTAAAAAATGTGGAATGAAAAATAAAATAAATAAATACTTTAAATTACTACCTTAGCTGAAAAGTTGAAGAAAAATTTGTGTATTTATGAAATTTTATCTGTTACGCATTGAAACACGAAAAGATGGTTTGATAAATCAAAATCTTTAGAATCGTGTACACGGAAAGATATTTGATTTTTTCAGATCAAGTGATTTTTCAAAATTAATAAATTTATTTTAATTAAACGAATTTTTACAACTCTCAAAAAATATTTAAAAAATCTAAGTGGGAGAAAAAATTTATTCACAGATAAATCCCACAGTATCCATCATCAGTTTGTAGGCGATGCAATTAAACCCTACATGTCGGCATAAGGCCTTCCTCCCCAACAGACAGATTAAATGTGGTATCGCTAGTATAAATCTCCTTTAGGGATAATTCTGATTAATTGTTAGTGTGGATCATTTCTCCAACTGAATGGTTCATTGTGAAGCGATTGATTTGGAATTAGGTGATGATTAATACTTAGTTGTATATAATAGTATCATCTCCAACTGAGTCGCTGCTATTATATATTACACCGAAACTATGTTAGCTATTTACTTTTACTTGGCAGGGTCAATTTCCTAGATAGTAAAATTAAAAGGAATTGGCATGTCTGGTCTTATGAATGATAGTGGACGTCTTCCCATCGAGGCATGCTAGTCTTATGTTGCCAGGCTACTGGCGAATTAATTTTAAAATGGTAGAGAGAATCAAATTAAAATAAATTCAAAGTTTTGCTCATCATAATTAACGGTTTTATTTAATTATGTGACTTTCAGAATTAAAATGACTTTCAACCCACTCGCTTTAATACTCAAAGAAAATAAACTTATGGGACCCAATTTTGTTGATTGAAAATGTTACTTGGATATAACTTTAACTACCAATGGCATTCTTTCAATGCTAGGAAATGTGTTTGTTTTTTAAAAAGGTTCTTCATTGAGGTCGAAAGGCATGAAGAAGAAAAAGGTTATGCAATAGGATACACGGTTTCTAGGGTAGTTAATGGACCACAGACTTGTGTGAAAAAGTCGAAACACAGATGTTTTCACTGTAACCAGACACGGCACTAGAAAAAGCTATGTCTAGTATTTTTCAGAAGGCAGAACAAACGGAGTAATTTCTGTTCACTGGTTGTGGAAATATGTTTAGCGGTGTTATCTATAGTACTTGGTGTGTAGATACGGGATCCACTAATCATGTCTGCAATTCATTGTAGGGATTCTAGGAAACTCGACAACTTAGTGATGTAGAGATTTATCTGCATATGGGCAATAATATAAAGGTAACAGTAGTAGCAGTGGGAGATGTCACTCTCAGTTTTAGTGGATATAGGGTTTTAATATTGAGAGATTGTCTTTATGTACCCTCCATTAAAAGGAACTTCATTTTTGTTTTTAGATTTGCTAAAGACGGATATTTGGTTTATTTTAATAACTTTTTGGTTATTAAGGATAATAAACGAATTATCTGTTCTGGTATATTGGTGGATGATCTTTATATTATTACTCTAATCTCTCCTACACTGCAACTAACTGAAATGAATAACACATTTAATTTACTATATAAGATAATGTTTTCTTCTTTAATGAACCAAACGTTTCTTTGACACTTATGCTTAGGTCATATTAATCTAAAAAAGATAAATAGAATGGTAGCAAATAGACCTTTGAGTTCATTGGAAGTGAAGCCACTTTCAGTCTATAAATCTTGCCTAGAAGGTAAAATAACCAAAAGGCCCCTTTTTGGCTAAAGGCTATAGTGCTAAAGAACCGTTAGAGTTAGTTCATTTTGATGTGTGTGGTCTTATGAAAATTCGGGCTAGAGATGGCTTTGAGTACTTCATTAGTTTCATTGATGACTACTCAAGGTATAAATACATTTACCTGATGCACCATAAGTCTGAATGCTTTGAGAAATTTAAAGAATTCAAGGCGGAAGGGGAGAAACGTCTGGGTAAAAGTATCAAATTACTACGATTCGACCGTGGTGGGGAATACCTTTTTGGAGAGTTTAAGGACTTCTTGTCATCAGAGGGGATTACATCCTAGTTGACTGCACCTAGCACTCTGCGGCAGAATGGTGTAGCAGAAAGAAGGAATAGGACTCTTATGGAGATGGTAAGGTCAATGATGAGTTATTCAGGTTTACCTGATTCATTTTGAGAACTCGCTTTAGAGACAACGGCTTATATTCTGAACATGATACCGTCTAAGTCAGTACTTTTTACTCCCACAGAACTGTGGACCGGGCGTAAGCCTAGTTTGAAACACATTCGAATTTGGACGTATCTAGCACATGTGCTGAAAGAAAACGCGTGTAAGTTGGAACCAAGGACAGAAGTCTGTTTCTTTGTGGGGTATCCCAAGGGATCAAAGGGTGGTCTATTTTATAATTCTAAGGATCAAAAGGTTATTGTTAGCACCAATATTCGATTCTTGGAAGAGGATTTACTGTGAATCACAGGCCCAAAAATAACATTATTCTAGAAGAACTGAGAGGAAATACCAGTAGAACGGAAGAATAAGTCACTGATATTCCATTACCTTGTCATAGTGGAAGGATTATTGGGACAGGCGCAAATCAAGAACAGAGTGCTGATCCACATGATTCAGATTCTGTACAGCGTGTTACTACTAGTACATAGACATAGGTTGTGCCTCGTTGTAGTGGGAGGGTTGTTCATCAACCTGATTGGTATATGTTCTTGGGAGAGTCTTTTGACAAGATCCTAGCAGAACTAGATACTGAATCCTGTAACTACAATGAAGCACTTCAAGACAAAGATGCAGATCTTTGGAAAATGGCTATGAATTCAGAGATGGAATCTATGTATTTCAATCAGGTCTGGGAACTTATAGAACCACCCAAATGGATAAAACCCATTGGATGCAAGTCGATCTACAAAAGAAAGAGAGGAGCAGACGGGAAGGTTGAAACCTTCAAAGCTAGGCTTGTTGCTAAAGGGTTCACTCAGAAAGAAGGGATCAATTATGAGAAAAAATTTTTGTCGGTAGCCATGCTTAAGTCTATCCGGATTCTCTTATCCATTACTGCTCATTTCGACTACGAAATCTAGCAAATGGACGTCAAGACAACTTTCCTTAACAGAAGTTTTGATGAGTGTATATATATGATACAATCAGATGAATTCATTACAAAGGACCAGAAGCACATGTTGTGCAAGCTTAAGAGATCCATTTATGGACTTAAGCAAGTATCGAGATCTTGGAACACTCGGTTTGATCAAGCCATTAAATCTTATGATTTTGGTCAGAGTCCAAATGAGTCTTGTGTGTACAAGAAGTGTGACGGAAGCGTGGTGATCTTCCTAGTACTGACTGTAATTCAGTATTTTATGTTAATTGTAGAAACCGCTAATATGTGTCTGCGTTACACTGGAAGTTTTACTCATAATTACTTCCCAGGTCCCTGCTGTAACCCTATAAATATGTGGGTAGACTGAACCAGTTTCATAACTTATTTTCTAAAACTAAAGTTGTCTAGGTTCTGCCGGTACGAGTTCTCAGAAGATTATAGCCCACACTATATCCAGGAATTGCATAAGGGAATACAGTAGAAGATCTGACAGGCGCTTCAACTTGGATTCAAATAATAGTTGAAGATTCGACTGGTAAAAAAGTATTCTTCTAAATTAACTTCGGATGCACGGATTTTATTTTGATCATTCGTCATAAAAAGTTTTACCTGGAGCCCGTTTTGGCGTTTGCTTGTCTAGTTATTTTTTTTTTCAGATAATCATTTGCAAAAACAAATATCTAGACAGTTTTGCCTCCAACCAGATCATAACAGGAATTTCACACCGAAATTTACCAGAGTAGACTTTTATGGGTAAATGATCACCAAAGCCATCACCGCGCCTCGTTACGAATAGCAAACTCTAGCCCAGGCTTCATGCCATAGCTATTTTGCTTAATGGCAATGGCATGGGGTCCACGCCATCCTCCAGGCCAACAAAATTTCAATAGTCAATCAGTTAATCATATAATAAGCGATTTGTCCAACCTTAAGATTCGTGATGCCTCCGCCGGTGTCAACCCAAAGTTTAAGTAACAATTAGGAATTTCAAGAGACATTTCACATTATTCAGAATACTAGAACGAGGGGTTTAGGATTGCCATAATTGGGCTCTCTTTGGCGTTACCACCTCAGTTGGATTAGGTCCGCCGAATTAGACTCTCTCCGGAATTACCTTTCAAAATACCGTGGCAATGGGGTTTAAGTCTGCCATAATTGGGCTCTCTCTGGAATTACCACCTCAGTGCGATTAGGTCCGAAATTAGGCTCTCTCTGAAATTACCCTTCAAAACACCGTGGCATTGGGGTTTAGGTCTGCCATAATTGGGCTCTCTCTGGAATTACCACCTCAATGGGATTAGGTCCGCCGAATTAGTCTCTCTCCACAGTTACCCAATTTGCCCGTGTCAACACTACTTCCATAATATAACCATAACTCAAGAAGCGACGGAAATCGAAGGGACATATACCCAACAAATATGATCGAGATACGTAATAACCAAACCCAAGGTACAAGGTGCAACTTACAAGATGCCCCAAGTGCAAAGTAACAATGCTTATCTTGATGTACAACTTAACAATAGTAGGTGTTGAGTGGTTCTCCACATTTACACAAGCTTTTATTTTAATGCATTGAAAATAATTATCCAAAAAAAAAAAAACTTAACAACAGCATGGTATGAAACTAAACATGGCAAGACGTACAAACCAATATAGCATAAAGCACAAGTCTTTAAGGCACAAGGTACAACCATTAAAGCACGAAGTATAATCATATGTAGCATAAGTTATAATTCTCAAGACTTGGTTCAAACTTTATAGCATGGATTCTAATCATCAAATAAAACTCGGGTCTCACGACAAAAAGGTATTCAAACATACACTTAGCAACTTTAAAGGCCAAGTTATGATTTTTAAACACTATTTAGATAAAAATATTTTTTACAATTCTTATGTTTAACACTAAGGCAAAAACCGAAGGCAAATGGGTGAATAAAGCATTCTAAGCGAAAACAGTTCAACACTTTCCTCAAAATTTTATTGAAAATACGCCTATGTTGGTCTCGATTTTGGGGTATCGTATTAAGTCCAAATGAGCCCATTTCTAGATATGTTCTAATTACACATTTCCCCTATAAGTCTCATGAAGGGTTCTAAGGATGGTTGTTTCAAACAAGTTGAAGATATAAGCCATTTTGGAAAATAGGTTTTGTCAGCCGCCAAACCCTCAGCAGAATCGATTTTCGATAGAGAGTTTGAAATGGGTTTAAGGGACTTTTTCGAGGTATCCAGGTTTGATGTTTGGACATAAAGTAGTTCAATATGCTACCTACAGTATTCATGTAGACCACGTTTGGAGTAGGTTACTAAAAATAAGGGTGTTTGGCTATATAAAAATATGTGACTGATGTGTCCTTTAAGGGATAAAACACAATAGAGAGTTTCAAAGGAGTTTTGACCTATCCAACCTCAATATGTTGTACTCTTCTTTGGTGGGTAGTTATATATATATATATATATATATATGTTATCTACAACTTGTATGTTTTGGCCAAAGCTCGGATCTCATTGTAAACTAGGGTTTTTAGGTCGGTATTGTCGATTGGTCTAAAAACGACACACTTTGGTAGAATTAAAATATCTCGAGTTCTACTTACTCAAATGAGTTGAAACCAACTTTGGATGAAAGATAACACAAACATATAAATATGAACATAAAGAACATGCTCAGATCCATTTTCTACGTGGAGTTATGAAGTTTCAAAGATTATGGCAGAAACATTTAAGTTCTCAAAAATCAGGTCCTAATATGTTCAAGCCTCCTACTTGTGATATGTCAAGGTTTTGTCCCATTTCTTTACATACTTGTGTTTTAGACATGAATATCAAGGTTCCAAAACACTTTTAAGTCATCAAACTCAAAAATAATAATACACAACCATATTTCATATCATTCAAAAACATAATAGCCCCTATTTCTCAATTACAACGCCTTTTCGATTTGTTTTTAGTTCTTGATTTTTTGAAGTGTTTAAAGAGATGAGTTGAGGGATATTTTAGGTGATATTGGACATAAGGTTTAGAGATTTTACTTACTATTTAGAGGCTCGAAGGGTGGTAGGATGGAAGAGCTTAGCTTTAGACACACTTCCTTGATTTTTTAGGCTCCTTCTTCTTTCTCTCCTTCTTCTTTCTTCCTTTCTCTCTTAAACTTGGAAGAACACTCAAGAACAACGGAAATCTGGTCTCTCACCTCACTTGGCCAAAAATAATCAAGGGGCAAAGACGGTGTTTGGCTTAGTTCATATAGGAAAGACTAGAGAATAAAATGATGCATTTTAAGTCCTTTTTTTTTTTTGCATATCACATGGGTGACTTGACAAGGTGCAAAGTTTGAGAGATATACGTCAGATTTGGTGGTGGAATTTCGTCTAGGTGTCAGTTTGGCAGACAAAAATTTGATCTTACGTCAATCTAGGGGTTTTACCTTGATTTGCGTGCCCTTTTGTGCCATAAAATACTTTAAAAGTTAATTTGATGTATCTTTTTTGTGTCTTTTCCTACTGAAACTTATTATTTTAGTATGTTTATGATAAATTTATTATTCTCATGAATTATCATAGTTTTCATAGCAATTGATTAAATAGATGTAATCTTTTATGTCAAATTAAGCTAGTTAGACAAAATATGGCCTTTTGACTTATTTTAGTGTGTATGAATTTCAATAATAATTTGTTTACTTTTGTTAACCTATAATACCATATTATTATTATATATATTATTTGTCCAATAAGTGTTGGATCATCATAATGCTTAGTTTGACACCTGTCTCATCTTTTTAAGCTTAAAAGAAAGCAAAAAGCTACTTTTTGGCACAACTTCCAAGTTAGCCAGCCACTAAGGGTATTTTTGTTATTTTTGATGTTATCTTGTCCTTTGCTATTTAATTGTACTTAAAATCTTGATTTAGGGTGTCCATGTGTCAAAATTTAGGTTTTTAAGACTTTTTGTTGTATTAGAGGCAAAATGGCCATTTTACCCTAATTATGAGAAATTTTTATTTTTAATCTTATATTTCATATTATTTACTTAATTTAAAATGTTGGGAGGTTCTTTGGGTGTTAAGGTTTTGTTGCTTGAGTTTCGGACCTTTTTAGGATTTTTGGATCGAACTTAGGATTTTTGAGTCGAGTTAGGGTTTTGAACATCTTCCGTGCTCTATGGCCTCGTGGGCTATCTATCACTAATACTAGGGTTTGGGATGGGCCTTTACACGGGTCATTATCAACCAAGTTATTACAATTAGGGTTTGAACCGGGTTGTTACAATACGGTGTTTAATTGAACCTGTGGAATGAGAATGGTTGAGATGTAGACACCCCAATTTGACCCCGCCAAATCTTAGGCTTATCCAGTTGAGTCCAATGATAAAAACCAAGTGGAATGATGTCTCTGCACGATCGTCGGGAAGCAATCCGAATCCAGTACTCCGTGAAATCAAACCATAAGATCACATCTTTTGAACTTTGAGGCCGCAACTTTCAAAACCTTACGACCTGGTTGTTCACACGCCCAAGCAATTCAACTGCAAACTTTGAACTTCGCGACCGTTTGGTTAGTTGTTGCAACCGCAATATGAATCTATTGAAAGCCCTAAACTTTTTCACGATCGCCACCTTCAAGCTTTGTGAGCCCAATCTAAGCATCAAACATGGCAGCACCTCATTGGCTAAAATACTCTATATAATTGTACCTTTCGTATGAATTTCAAAAAATAAGACCCTTTTGGACTAACGTTGACATACTACTGCTTTATTGAGTTCAATTCTTAGTACGCCGGTACTCTATCGTATTCTCGACTCATACTCCAACTCATACTATCGCTTGAGCTTGACTTATATACTAGAATTGGATTGCTATTTGAGGATCGAGCCGAAGACACTCTATTCCACGACTCGAGGGCTCTTCTGGATAGTCGCGCGTTAGGTATTTTGTTGGAACTCCAACATTTCTCTCCTTAAATTTTCTACCTCCTGGGGAGGTTGGGTTTTGATTTTGATATTAATTGCTAAATTGCATGTTATTTCTCCATATCGTTATCACTAGGTTTAATCATCATGTGTATAATTGATAATCCTGATTAGTAGGATTGTGAATGTGTTTACTCTTTAGAATTGATATCGCTAGGTTCATGTACCTTATTCATCAAATTTGAAAGCATGCTTAGTTGTAGAGAATTTGGTTAACCTTTATTATAGTTTAATTAAAACAATCTCAGTTATGCTTTACCTATACTGTACACTAGCACCTCAATACACTGTCCATCAAAAAGTGCTTACATTCCTTGCGGTCGCAACATCCTATTGCTGCGGTCGTAATCTAAATGCACTGACATATTTATGGGTGTGATTCTGATCCTTACGACCGCAACCTTTTTGGTTTCTTTTCTTGTGACCGTAACATTCGTATGTTACGGTCGCCATCTCTGTTTATTTTTAGTGGCTTAATTCTGTTCCAGTAGCTTATTTTTGCCTTTTACAGTATTTTGTTGATTACTAGAATGTAATTTGTAGTGTACTTCTGTCATGTTATTAAACCATTAGGATTGTCTTACCTTTATTTAGAATCGTGATATGCTTACTGGGTATTGTTCTAACATGATTAGGAGCTTAATTAGTTTCATCTTTTGTTTATTGCATGCGGCTTTCACGATGTACCTTTAGCTAGACTTTGCATGTTTAAGATTTAAGGTCCCATTCTTATAATTAGTTGCTTTGTTTGGTGTTCTATATACATATGCTATGTATTTTATTTATTTGATTTTGGATGTTCTCTCTTTATCTCTATTTTTTGTATTTGCATGCATTTGAGAAATCTAATTAAAGAACCACTGATGATTAGTAGAGGCCAACCTCATGGTTGGGTGAACGGGGGGGTGCCTAACATCTTTTTCGATCCGTACATTAGCCCCCGAACTCTTATTTTCTCTAGTTAAATGTTTTAAAGATCAGTGGCTCAGTTTTATTTTTCTTGATTTTTCTCAAAAATCAAGAGGCGACTCCATTTTTCAACATAAAGGGTTTTCAAAATCTTTTGGTTTTCAAGGTGTTAAAAGTATTCAAAATAACTCTTAAATTCCCTATTTTTGAATAAAACACAAAATCTCAACGCTATAGTATTTTTTAGCGCCTCTGCTGGGTACTGGTTTTCAAAATCAAATAAGAGAGCTAGACTCAAAAACATCATTAGTTCTTAATATGACTTTCTCATTTGCATCGTTCTTAGCCCCCTGCTTGGTCGACCCGATACCCCAGTTAGTTTACTGTCTCGGGGCTATGTTAAGAAGACGGGCAAGCCTTTTGGCTGCACACTTGTACAGGTGCAGTAAAACAGTTATTGCGTATCGTTTGACTATGTCCTGTTCCACACAAGACATGGGAGGTATATTCTTGACTCTATTCAGAAGTTACCTAGAGTGATTGACCAATCTGGCCTTTTTCTACATATAGTATCTTAAAACCTTCCCATTAGGTGCTGTTAGTTTTAGGCAATCCAAAAGGGAGGTGAATTGGATTTTAAAACAAATAGTAACTATTTTAAAAACATTTTTCAAAACCTTTTAATTTGTCAAACGAATATAGTAAATATATATCAAGAAATAGAGCAATGAAGAAATTAAAGAAGTTAGGAAGAGAGAAATTGAACTGGACACCGAGATTTATAGTGGTTCGACTTCTTCCAAGCCTACGTCCACTCCTCAAGATTTTCCTTGAGAATTTTCACTAAGATAGATTGCTTTACGGGTGCATTCAAAGCCTTTTACTGCCTCAAAAAGATCCTACAAAACAACCCCTATTTTTTCTAATCTCTGTTGAGCTCTTCTTTAAAGAGTATCTCTTACTCTCTTAAAGGATCACAGGTGACTCACCTTTTATTACAATAAATGATAGAATCAAATATTAACTATCTCACTCTCTTTACGAATGATTGGAATTAAATGAGCAATAAAGAGAGAATAGATTGGAGGAGTATTCCATAGCAGTAAATACTTTTCTCAAGGATGAGAGCTTTGATCTTGAGCAATAGAATAGTATCTAGAGGTTCCAGTTCTTTTAAAGCTCTGAAACTTAACTCCTTTTACAGCTTTCTGAAGTTAATAGCCGTTGGTCGGTTGGTGGAAGCATTAAATGCACTGAAATCTTCCCGTTGGAACCAGTGCAAGATTTTAAATCTGTCGTAGGGGTCGACACAAAGTCATTTGGTGTCGACTCAAAATATGTAGGGCTTGGTTCCTCAAGTGATTGTGTTGCCTCATTTCTTCAACGGTGTCGACATAAATTCTGCATCCTCCTTACTCACACGGTGATGTCGACTCATGGAGCTTTTGGTGTCGACTCAAGCATTACTTCTGTTTTCTAAGAGAGACCTTTGGTGTCGATTCATATCCTCTTTAGTGTCGACCCTTTTATCTGGCAAGCTACTGGAATTTTGGTGTCGACTCATCTTCGTTTTCGTGTCGATTCATAAAGTTGCAGACAGCCTCATGACTTTTAGGGTCGACTCATTTTGATCTGGTATTGACTCAAAAAAGTGCAGACGGTCTCAGTTGTTTTGGGGTCAACTCAAAGTTGTTTGGTGTCGACCCAAATAGCTTGTTCCCGCAGAAAACCTTTGTGTCGACTCATAAACATTTAGTGTCGACTCTTTTGAGTTGGAGTCAGGAATTGTCTTGAAGCTCTGGTGTCGACCCATTTAGCTTTGGTGTCGACTCATTTCACCCGAAGTTAGAAATCCGATGGATTACTTGGTGTCGACTCAAATGGCGTTGGTGTCAACTCAAGTTGAATCGCGCAAGGCTTGTGTAGGTATCGACTCAAATTCTTTTGGTGTCGACTCATTTTGCTCATCTGCCTTTGACTTGGTGTTAACTTAGAGTGCATCTGCTATCGGCCCAAAGTGGATTCCGGTCCAACACTAAAGGTGTCGACCCAAACTAGTTTGGTGTAAACTCAAACAAGTACCTGAAACATCTTAGACAAACACGTTAAGGTGTTGACTCAATTTCTCAATGGTGTCGACACACTTGAGAGTTTCAAACGTACTTTGCCTTTAAATGTCGATTCAAATATTAATTTGTGTCGACTCAAAATGTTCTTTGACAGAACACTTAGTGTCAATCCATTTGATGTAAAGAGTTAACACAAATGACTTAAGGTATCGACTCATTAGTCATGTAGTGTTAACACTTATCTTTTTGGAAAAAAATAAATATAATCTTTTCAAATCAATTTAATTAAGAAAATAAATTATTAAAATCATCAAAATCTAATTAAAAAGCATTTGTGCTAACAATCTCCCCTTTTTTGACGATTACAACATTTTTTAAAAAATATTTAAAAAGATTTTCAACAAGGGTTCTCCCCTTATCACCATACCTTTAAACAAAAAGGCAATTACAACAATAAGGCATTCAGCAACAGTATAATGCTCATGTTTGAAGAGAATTTGCGAATTTAGTTCAGAAGCATTTTGAATTTATTAAAATTTTTATATCAACTCTAAGTGTTCAAGTGTCTCAACAAGCTCAGCATATCAATATGAACAATATTTATATGTGCAAAATATTCTAGATCTCAGCATCAATCACACAATGTCAACATTGGATAACTTAATAGGAAATTCAACACAACTATTTAACAATATTAAGGCAAACTTTGAAATATTTCCATACATAAAAGACAAACACACAACAATATTTCAAAAAGTTATCAAAGCAACTAATCATCCATATGTTTATCTACAGACATCCACAAGAACACAAAATAGAAAATATGTTTAAGGTCACAACAATATTTCTTTTCTTTTTGTTTTTGCTTTCTCGCATAAGCCTTTTCCTTTAAGGAGGCGGCCTTTTCAGCTTTGGACTCTTGCTTTGCCATGGCTGCAAATGTGGCTACCAAAGCCAAGTCTGCCTCTCGTTTCAACTGAGATTCTTTCTCTGCCTTCATTTCCTTAGACTTAAACTGTTTAACCCAAGCTTTTGAATCCATTTTAGATGTTCTTCAACCGTTCTGAAATTTTGCTGGATAACAATGACGACTCATTCGTCGTATTCCTTCCTTACTTGCTTAAGAATGGCAATGTTGGCCTTCACAATGGATGCTACATATCATTCATTGTCTTACTCATCGATATCCCAACAGCACAAGCATTTTCAACTTTCCTTTGCAGAATACGATCGGTTTTGTCGAGATGATTAACCTTATTTGAGATGGAGGATACTTTACAACCGATGTCAAAAAGGTCCGCATCAACTTTCGCTTGAGAGGATGCTACAGAAGTAGTTATTCCCTTGACAAGGGAGACAAGCTCAACAAACTCTTGAGAGGAGAGACCAACTGGTGGAGCAGATGCAGAGGTAACAGACGGAGGAGAATGAGGTGGAACAAAGGTGGAAGAAGGGCTTGGTACATTAGGTTTGGTCTAAGGAGGGACATGGGAACTAACATTAAAGGGAATAGGGGAATGTGTACGACCAGAAGAAGGTGAAAGAGGGGTCCTACTAGATGATGGTGGAGTAGGGAAAGGAGAGGCAAAATTTCCACGTTTAGTGGACTAGACACCATCAACCTATGAAATCTACATGTGTTTTAAGGTGAACTATCTATATAAGTCATGTTTTGAAAAGGGAATCCCCTTTTCAGTGGATAGGTCAACACCAAAGTGTCGAAACACAAGGGTCAAGAACATGGCATGGGGAAGGGAGGAATTGGACTTAGAATGAGATTGAAGCATATCTGAAATAAACAGATAGCTAAGATCAAGTCCTTTTCTTCTAGGATGCACCACATAATGAAAGCATGCATAAAAGTGACATCACCTAATTTCTCAGATCGCGGAAAAAAAATTTGATTGACAAAATGATGCAAAATTCTCATTTCAGGCTTGAGGGAGTTGGCTTCAAGTGGTTTGAAATGGTCAACTTCTTCGAGTTCAAAAATTTGCTTCACTGCTGCATGAAAAGAGAAACCATCGATGGTTCTCTTCTTCTTATTGCACGGAACAAATAATCGTCCCTCTAGGAGACCGAGAATCTCATTCAAAGTCTTGGAGGTCAAAGAAATACACCATTCACCCAAGTGGTGATGGTCATGTCATTTGGGTTAGTGATTTTGAAATGGGCGTAGAAAAGTTTAACAACAGTGGGGTAATGAGGTTCATGGATTTCTAGTAAATCCTTCTATCCAAGGTCTGTGAACCATTCAGAATATTTCATATCAATAGATTCCAAAAATCAAAAGTCTATAGAGCGACCCGAGATTACATTGCGGTTGACAAAGGATTGGAAGTACAAATTCTTGAACTTCGAGTACTGGAACTTGAGGGAAGGTTCGATTGGAGCGACGCTTAATGTTCCAACTTTGTCCTTCATTAAATTTTTTTGGATTTTTTGTTTCTTCGCCACTGTAGGGCTTTACGGTCCTTCGTTTGGGCGTTTGCTGCCCTTACCCATTGTTCTTGCTGTCATTGATGGTGGTAGAGAGAGGTGAAGGGACGAAGGAGGAAGGAGTTGACTCTAGGGTTTAATGGTGAGAAACAAAGAGGGAGGAGATGAACAGACATTTTGAAAGTGAACGATTTTGAGCGCGATTGAAAAAGAGGGAAAAACGGCCTATATAAAAACTCTATGAATTGTGTCGACACTAAATGAAATTAAGTCGACACTTTTCATGCGACATTAGGGGTGTCCAAAGACAAAAATTGTGTCGACGTTATTTGCAAGGGTGTCGACACATTCGGCTCATTGAGTTGACACTTTTCTTGAACGAGGTGACCCAAATTTTACCAAGAGCAAGATAAACGAATCGAGTCGATAATATATAGCTGAGGTTGACACTTTTAACAAAATGTGTCGATACTATATAGTTTTGAGTAAACCCTTTCACACATGTGTCGACCCTTTTTATCATTGAGTCGATACTTTTCACACATCAAAATAAAGCATGAAAAGCATTGAAATGCATTGAATAGGCACGGTTAGTATGTTAGTTTAAGCATTAATTTGGATTACATAGCATTCTAAGTTCTCTTCTGATATAGCAAAGTCTTTCTTCATTTAAAGGTTTGGTAATATATTAGCAAGTTGGTAGTCGGTGCCTACAAATTCAAGTTCTATGTTGACTTTTGAATATGATCTCTAATAAAGTGATGTCTAATCTCAATATGCTTTGTTCCTGAGTGTTGTATAGGGTTCTTACATATGTTTATTGCACTAGTGTTATCATATTTAATGGGAATATGATTTAAATTTATACCATAGTTTTTTAGTTGTTGTTTCATCTAAAGAACCTGTACACAACAGCTACCAACTGCAATGTACTCAGCCTTAGGTGCAGATAAGGTTATCGAGTTTTGTTTCTTGCTAAGCCATGATATTAAAGAGTGTCCTTGGAATTGACATGTTCCACTTGTACTCTTCCTATCAATTTTACAACCGAAAAAGTCTGCATAAGAGTAGTCAAATAACTCAAAGGCTATTCCTCTAGGATAGAATAATCTTAGATTTTGTGTATCTAAAAGGTATCTAATGATGCGCTTAACAGCAGTCATATGTGATTCTTTAGGATTAGCTTGAAATCTAGCACACATGTATACATTAAACATGATATCAAGCAAACCCAATCCTAGGTTCGTGTGTGTGTGACGATCCTTAGGTTTTCTAAAGCGCTAGTGAGCTAGGCACCCTAAGCCTTGGTGCACCTGGAAAACAACCCTAGGCTCGTGTGTGTATGGAAATCCTTAGATTTTCTAAAGCCCTAGTGAGCTTGGCACCCTAAACCCTAGTGTGTGTGACAATCCTTAGATTTTCTAAAGCCCTAGTGAGCTTGACACCTTAAGCCCTGGTGCGCCAGGCAAACCTAACCCTAGCTTCGTGTGTGTGTGATGATCCTTAGATTTTCTAAATCCCTAGTGAGCTAGGCACCCTAAGCCGTGGTGTGCCAGGCAAATCCATCACAAGGTTTGTGTCTATGTGACGATCCTTAGGTTCACCCTAAACCCTGGTGCGCCAAGCAAACCCAACTCTAGGTTCGTGTATGTGTGACAATCCTTAGGTTCACCCTAAGCTCTAGTGTGCCAGGCAAACCCAACCCAAGGTTTGTGTGTGTGTGATGATCCTTAGGTTCACCCTAAGCCCCAGTGCGCCAGGTAAACCCAACCCTAGGTTCTTGTGTGTCTAACGATCCTTAGGTTTTTTAAAGCCCTAGGGAGCTAGGCACCCTAAGCCCTAGTGCACCAAGCAAACCCAACCCTAGGTTCGCGTGTGTTTGACGATCCTTAGGTTTTCATAAACCTTAGCGAGCTAGGCACCCTAAGCCGTGGTACGCCATGCAAACCCAATCCTAGGTTTTTGTGTGTGTGACGATCTAAAGGTTTTTTAAAGCCCTAGTGAGCTAGGCACCTTAAGCCTTGATGCGCTAACCAAACCCAATCCTAGGTTTGTGTGTGTGTGATGATTCTTAGGTTTTCTAAAGCCCTAGTTAGCTAGGCATCCTAAGCCTTGGTGCGCTAGGTAAACCCAACCCTAGGTTCGTTTGTGTGTGATAATTCTTAGGTTTTCTAAAGCCCTAGTGAGCTTGGCACCCTAAGCCCTAGTGTGTGTGACGATCCTTAGGTTTTCTAAAGCTCTAGTGAGCTTGGCACTCTAAGCCCTGCTACGCCAGGCAAACCCAACCCTAGCTTCGTGTGTGTGTGATGATCTTTAGGTTATCTAAATCCCTAGTGAGCTAGGCTTCCTAAGCCCGTGGCGTTGGGATTTAGGGATTTTTGAAAAATAATAAAAAATAAGGGATTTCAAAGATGTTTAGAAAATATTTTAATACCTTGAAATCTAAATTTTTGAAAATTTCTTTTTGTTGAAAATAGAGTCGCCACTTAATTTTTAAGAAAAACTAAAAAAAATAAAAATGGCTACTGATCTTGAAAACGTTAACCAGAAAAAATAAAGGGTTCGGAGGCTAAAGTTCGAATCGGGAAAGGTGTTAACCACCCCGTTAGCCCAACCATAAGGTTGGCCTTTACTAATTATCATTGGTTCTTTAATAAAATTTCTCAAATACATGCAAATAAAGAAAATAGAGGCAAAGAGAGTGTATCCAAAATCAAATATGAAAAATATATAACATATGTATATAACACTCCAAATTAGGAAAAATAGAGGGATGAATTCCTACGTCCTATGGTATGCAATTTCTAACTAAATGATACATAGAACATACGAGCATGCAATATTATTGAAACAACCTAAACTAGCACGATTCAAATAAAAGAACAAAAATATGCTAAAAATTGTTAAAATTACCTAAACATAAATTGCTAGTAAGAAATAAACTAAACTACCTTAAATATGATTTCAAAGTAACCAAAAATATGCATATTAAAACATAAATTTAGAGAAACATTGATATGGTGAATATTTAATACTAAATGTAAAGAAAACTTAGTAAGGAAAATAATGGTTTCATAATAATGAGAATTTAAAGGTTTGAAGGAAAAGAAAAAAAAGAAAAGGTTTATCAAGAAGATGATTCTAAAATGAAAAGTTAAGAAAATGTTATTAAACGAATGAAAAAAAAAGAGAAATCTAACTATTTGCATAAAGAAAAAGGGAAGCAAATGGGGAAGAAAATTATATTTAAAGAATGAAAATTAAACTAAAGAATTTTTTTATGATTTTTGGGTTTAATGAAGAAAAGTAAGTATTATAAAAAAAAATAAAGCTATAAGAAGAAAAGAAAATGGAGCTTAAAAAAAAAAGACAAATACTAACATTAAAAAAAAAGTGTACTAAACTAATATTATAAGAATAGAAAAGAAAATAAAAATTGTGCATTGAAAAGGAATTAAAACTAATATTGCAAGAAAAGAAACTTTAAATACTAAAAAAAGAATATTTAACTAATACTTAAAAGAAAGGGACATCAAATTAATATTACTAGAAAAGAAAAAGAAATAAATGTTAGAAAGATAAAAGAAATTAAAAATAACTATTTAACTTAAATGTGAAATGTAGTATTAATTACTACATTCACATAAATGTGAGTGCATTATTATAACAATTAACAATATTATTAAGTTGTAATTGCCAAAATATGTTAGCACTAATTAATGATTTAATGAAAGAAAGAAAGTACCAAATGTGTTAAGTGTGAATGCGAAGGAGTTAATGGCTAAATAATGAACAAATTGCATAAGAGAATTACATGAGACAATTTAAATGATAAACAAAGTAAATTACATAAACAAAAAAAACATGCAAATTGAAATTGAAAGTTAACCCGATCACTCCAAAAAAGAGAGGATGGAGTTAGAAGGATCGGGGATCCAAATAAGGTACCTTGATTAGCGGAGAATCCTCAAGTCGGAAATGTACTTCGCTGAGCCAATCCTCGGGTGGTGATCCAAACAAGGCTTCAGTGTAGGCGTAGGAGGTTCGAATCTTGATATTTCGGCATGGCTTCGGCGTCGCGGCTCGGAATTGCTCGGCGACTCGGTAGGGCTTCACTCTCAAAACCTCTCACTCAAATTCTGTTGTCAAAAATCTACCAGAGGTACGGTATTTATAGAATTCTTCAACCAATGAGGTGTTGCCACGTTTTGGGACACGTCAGGCCATTTAGAGTTGACGGTCGCCAAGTTGGACATGGCGGTCGCCATGTTGAAAGAAGGTTCCAAAGGGTTCTATTGGCGGTCGCCACAATACAAGTTGGCGGTCGACAGGTTTAAGCCAGCGGTCGCCACTTTTGGCTAGGGTTTCCAAGAGGTTCTATTGACGGTCGCCACAATGAACATAGCGGTCGTCACTTTTGGAATGACTTGGACAACAAGTTATCGATGGTTCAACAAAATTTCATTGGTTTGAAGGTTTTGGTTTCAAATACCGAGCTTGGATCACTTCTCGAGGATCAAACTGAAACACCATTCCACTTGTTTTCATCATCGGATTCACCTAAGATTGGGTGGGGTCAAATTGGGGTGTCTACAGTTGTCCCTCTTTGATAAAACTTGTATAGCAATGCGTGAAGCAAGTTGTATCAAAGACCCAGAGACAACAACCATTTGGCCGAGCCATCATTCTTAGGCCACAAACACACAAAAGCATGCATATGATATTGATCGTACTCGAATTTCCATTGAGCTGCCTACGTACCCCTTTGCTAGGGATCAGACCAAAACGTAATTCACGGAGCAAAATGAAGATATGTAAGATAAGAAACATGATGCAAATGCTAACTTGATGCAGATGTCGGTGTGATCGAATAAACCCTAAAGATCGAGTTAGGATCTAAAGGGAACATGGACGGGTGAGTCGAAGATCGAGTTAAGACCCAAGAACTCAGCTGGGGGCCAAAAAAAGGATCGAGTTAAGATCCAAGAAATCATCTAAACCGGGAAAGCAATTGATCGGTCGAGTCAAGACCTCACAATTTCAAGATGAGAACAGGATAAAAATAATTAAAAACCAAGTTACAGCTTAAAATTAAATTTATCGAAAAGGATAATCACAAATTAATTGATCGAGTTAATACCTATAAATTCGAAATGGAAACGGGATAAAAATAACTAAAAGCCAAGTTACGACTTAAAGTTAAATTTATCGGAAGAATAGATCTCGAATTAATAGGTCAAGTTAAGATCTAAAAAATTCGGGACGAGGCGTGAGATAAAAATAACTAAAAGTCAAGTTACGACTTAAAACTAAATTTATCGGAAGGAGAAAACACCTCAAAAAGGTTTTAAAACACAAGACTATTTTTGAAATTATTTCTAAACACACAAAATTTTTTCGAAGTATTCTTAAGACACTTCCGAGATTATAACATTATTTTTGAAAAGTTCTAAAAGTCATTTTTAGAAACAAAACAAAATACAATAAAATAAAAAAAATGATCAAAATTTTATGTTTTCTGAAAATTATTTTTGCTAATAAAACAAAAAGAAAATAATTATCTATAATACAATAAATGAAATAATAATAAAAGAAGATAAACAAAACATCTATTAGAAAAAACCCCAAACGGCCCCTCTCACAACCCCAAAACGCTGACATGACCGTTGACAGACTAGCGCCGTTTTCCCCTCTAACATGGCGGTCGCCACTGTTAAAACCCTTTGAAAGTGGCGGCCGCTGGATAAAAACCCCTCGTACCTGGCGGTTGCCATGAAACTTTTGGAAAACCCAACGGTTGCCACCTTTGAAGATGGCGACCGCCACTTCCAGGCGCACATAAGGCCCTTTGAGGCGTGCAGATGTGACTCATTCTTCACCTCTCACTCTCTCTCTAGCTATCTCGCTCTCTCAGACTCTCTCTCGTCTCTTTCTTAGCTTTCCCCTTTCTTTCTTGCCTATTCTTGCTTCTTTGCATTCGCACGATGTTTACCCTATTATTTGTGATCCCATTCCTCTTTATGGCGGGCCAAGGCCAGGGAGACGATGACTTAGAGGCACGACAGGGCCCTTCTACTACTAGGAGCTCCTCCATGGGGACTCTCAGGGATACGACTACTAGCTTCCCCGCTAACGGGGTCATTGCCACGCAGCCTACTGCTGCAATGGACGCTCTTGTACTCGAGGCGGAGCGTGCTTCCCGCCAGGCTGCTGAGGAGGCACGGGTAGCTGTTGAGGCGTAGGCGGCTGCTGATGCTGCTGCTGAGGCCACTGTGGCCGATTTGTTTGATCTTGATGCTAAAGAGGGTCATCCGGCGCCCTTCGACTCACGCACGTATGCTGTTGCTGCTGACGTTCTTCTGCGGGAGCCCGATTATCATATGTCTCGCCGGCGCCCATCGGTAAGTTTCCTAAACTTACTGTTTTAATACCAAAGCATATTATATCTCAAACGTAAACGCATGCCTAGGGTCCCCCATCTGATGATGTGATTTGATTATGATAATGAATGATGATGATGGTACAGATGATGAATGATGTAATTGTTGATTGGGATTTATTTAGGTACCCTTGCAAATGGAGATTAAAACAATAGGAACACTAAGAATTTTTGAACAAATATTGAAAGGGGGCACTTATTTTAGTGAAAAGCATAAAAATTAAGGGGGAAGAATTTTTATTTTTTTGGGATAAAACAACTAAAGGGGTAATTTTTATCAAAAAGTAATTTTTTTAAAAATTTTCTAAAAAAAAAAGGGTAAAGAATTTTAGGAAATTTTTCAAAAGTCATAGAAAAATAAAGAAAATTTTAGAAAATCATAGGGGATTTTTTTTTAGAAATATTTTGGAAAATCCTATAAAATTTTGAAGAAAGACTTTGAAAAATCTTAGGAAAAATCAGAAAATGTTTTGAAAAATCCTAGGAGAAAATTTTTAGAAAATCCTAAAAAATTTGAAAAATCCTAGAAAATTTGAAAAACTTTGAAAAATCCTAGGACTCTTTTAGAAAATCTTAGGAAAATTTTAGGAAAGTCCGGGAAATTTGGAAAAAATTTTTAAAAAAATATTCTTTTAGAAAATTCTAGAAATTTTAGAAAAAATTTTAGAAAATTGGGACAAATTCCTAAAAAATTAACCCTAAAAAATTAGGGTAAAATAGGCAAAATACAAATATCAAATGGAAGAGATTTTATGTTATTTTTAGAATGATTAACACACAAAGATAAAGATTCGCCCAGCGTACTAGGGTTTGGGATTCCTAGTCTTTTACTATGACGTGTAAAAATCAAAGGATCGTCACTTACACATGAACCTAGGGTTAGAGTGCCTAGTTTTTTAGGGCTTGAAAAAATCGAAAGGTTGTCACTTACACACAAGCCTAGGATAAGGGAGATTAGCCTGATTTATCAGGGCTTAAAAAGAACTGAAGGGTCGTCACTTACACACGAACCTAGGGTAGGAAGGTTTGCTTGATTTATTAGGGCTTAGAAAGAACCAAAGGGTCATCACTTACACACGAACCTAGGGTAGAAAGATTCGCCTGACTTATCAAGGGTTAAAAAGAACCGAAGGGTCGTCACTTACACACGAACCTAGGGTAGAAAGATTTGCCTGATTTATTAGGGCTTAGAAATAACCGAAGGGTCGTCACTTACACATGAACCTGGGTTAGGAAGATTCGCCTGACTTATCAGGGCTTAGAAAGAATTGAAGGGTCGTCACTTACACAAGAACCTAGGGTCAGGAAGGTTTGCCTGATTTATCAGGGCTTAGAAAGAACCGAAGGGTTAAACTTAGGGTAAAAAGATTTACCTAATTTATCAGGGTTAGAAAGAACCAAAGGGTCGTCACTTACACACGAACCTAGGGTAGAAAGATTCGCCTGACTTATTAATTTGTGGTCTCATCTCGAATTTTTAGGTCTTGACTCGACCTATTAATACACGTTGTCTTCCTGTTTAAGATAATTTCTAGGATATTGACTCGATCCTTTTGATTATTTTATCCCCAGCTAAATTCTTAGATCTTGACTCGGCTTTCGAATTGTTGTTGTGTGTGTCCCCTTTAGATCTTGACTCGATTTTTAGGGTATCTGTCGATTGTGTTTAGCATCTGCATCATGTTTTGTATCTTGTATCTTTTGTATTTGCCCCGGAATTACATTTTGGTCTTATCCCTAGCAAAGGGGTACATATGCAGCTTGACTGAATCTTGAGCATGACCACCATCATCTGTATGCTTGTTTGTTTCATAGTCTAAGATTGACAGCTCGGTCAAATGAATGTTGTCTTTAGGTCTTTGACATAACTCGCATCACTTGTTGCTGCGCAAGTTATGTCAAAGAGGAAAAAATGTTGTGAGATCCTGACCCGTTTTATTTTTCGGTGTTTTTCGACGCATGTTTCTCATTTACGATTTTGCATGTTTATATGATTTTAGATGCATGATCGGGGCTCGATATGCATGCGGGGTTAATTTCCGGGGCCGTGGGGCATTGCAGTGCGAATTTCAAAAATTTTATAAAAAAAGATATTTTTTTTTGGTAATTAAATGTAACATAAAAGAAAGAGAAAAATACATGTTTATAAGGGGCAAACCAGGCCTTACAAACCCAAACCCACAAAAAAAACACCAACTAGATAACCGAAAAAAATAAGACCCAAACAACTGACAAGAGCATAAATAAACCAAATTATGGATGCCTAAACCATAACACCGAATGGGTAATGGGCTAGAAAACCACTCAACTAGGGACCAAAAAAAAGAGGCCTATACAGAGGAAACAAAAATCGCACAAATTCTAGCCCTGCACAAACTGAAGCTTCCCACATCCACCAGTTAGACCTTGTATTCAAGATCAAAAAAGAACCAGCCAACTAAAAGGAAACAAGGACCAGGGCCCCTTCAAAACCGCATCAGCATGCCCCTCCAAAAACTGAG
>JAULJZ010165978.1:0-25480 GCA_032270985.1 Heliamphora pulchella | reverse complement strand
AATACAAAGGGAATCCAATCATGAGTTCTTCTATCCAGAGTTATCAAGAACTTCCTTAACCATGCAGACACCTTCTGAACTTCTGCACTTCCGCTTTCAAAGCACACATCGATCACAGGCATTGTAACCCACGATTTCTCACGTATCGCCCTAGGCTAGCCAAATCACACGGTACATTGCTGAACCTTATTACTCCATGCTTTGTTCTCATGGGCAATCAACATACCCATCTCTGAACCTAAGGTGGAACACAAATAACCTCCAGACATAGCACACCTAGGATATATTGTCTCAGCACTAACCAACCACACTCTCGAATTTGTCTATGGTCCCTTCAAACCTCATGTACCCAGCACGGTTTCCAAACACGATCTCCTAATCACTAAGATAACGGCCAAACCACGAACTTGTGTTTTCTTAGGGTTTACAAAGAAATCTTCAAATGTTCCATGTGTTCCTCCTCACTTTGAAAGTATATCAAAATGTCATCTATGAATACAATCGCGAATTGATCTAAAAACATTTAAACACTTGATTCATCAGGTCCATAAACACCACAGGCGCATTCGTTAACCCGAAAGGCATCACCACAAATTCATAATGCCCGTAACAGGTTCTAAAGGTAGTCTTGGGTACATCTGACTCTCGCACTTTCAATTGATGATATCTTGACCTCAAATCTATTTTTGAGAATACTTTGGTTCCTTGCAATTGGTCGAACAGGTTGTCTATCCTAGGCAAAGGATACTTGTTCTTAACAGTCGCCCTATCGTCTATCTTCAACACATAATCATTACACACACTTTTAATTACCACTCTAGCCTTACAACCATCAAGATTAATACCGCCACCTAAACCTAATGCGTCACTCGGGCTAAACGTACCACGTAGACTAAACGCTCCACAGGTATATGCTTACCCATACAAACCAAACACAACCCTCGTTATACCACAACATATATTTGCATCTTTCCTTCACATACGTACCACTCACCCAACAATACTTTAATCGTACAGTACTAACTCCTGATTTTAAAATCTCTTACCATCATCACTCAATCCCTTCACACATTCTCTGCCGCACAACCGAACCAAAAATCACTTTCGCACTTTAACTATTTCATCTTACCTGCATTTTACCAAGACACTCGATTCACTCAAGGCCAATTTACAAAAACCATACCCATTAATTCATACAGTTTCACTTACACTTCCACAATTCTCATCCAAACACTTATTCCTCCTGCGTACTCATACTAAGTTGCTTCGCAACTCTACCAGAAACAATAGAATTATATCACCCTTCAACTTCTTATAAATACAGTCCACACATTCCCATGAGAAAATTTCTTCTCTATAAGCAACATTTATGCACTAATCTAAATAGGTTTTTTCTAACGGGTCACATCACAAAAGGTTTTCAAAAGCAACTTCCTTGTGACTCACAATGATACCATAACGAAAATCGAATACCAACTCCATACAAGTTACATAGTCTAGATGTCAAACGAAAATAAATCTATACTTAAAAACTTACCACATGAACAACTCAGTTGTCTTAAATGCGTCCACCGCTCAAGCAATTTTCAGCGTTAGCGGGACTAACTGTTTTCACAAACTCCTTGGTACCCAAATTCTTGAATTGTTTAACAAAAGAGTTACCTGTCCTTCTGGTCCGCATTGTAATTCATCTTGTGCTATGTTCACCCGTCTTGCGTAGTTGTTCATCTCAAGAACCGCCATCCTTGCTCTAATCTGAAAACTTAATCCACTCTTGAACCTTCTACACCTTATCTCCTCACCAGGTATAAGCTGGGTAGCATATCGTGACAACTCTATAAACTTCACCTTGAATTTTGCCACAGTCATCCTTCCTTGCTCCAGGTCGATGGATTCCTACTCCTTCTCATGCTTATAGTTTATGGGCTTGTACTACACGTCGAACGTTTTCTCAAAACGATCCTTAGTGATTCTCTAGGGCACGGGAGGTTCAACTCCTGGCACCAGCATCTTCAAGAACCATTCCATGGTTTTCCACCAGTGGTATGTTTCTCTCCTAAACATAAAAGCTACGAGGTCAAACCTATTGTCCGCATCTACCCCCATCCTATCCAGAATACGCACGACATCCTTCAATCAGTTTTCTACTTCTGCAAGTCTAAGGGTTTCTATGAACTTCTTTGCACCCAGATCCTTAAATTGTTTGATTAAGGGGTTACTGTTCCTCTCAGCTCGCATCGCGATCCAACTCGCGTTCTGTTCCATCAATCTTACGATCACCTCCAACATCTTAGTGGTTAGATCAGGTTCCACCGGTCCCATTTGCGGAGAGTCTTCTTGTCGTGCCTCATTATACTGGTTCGGGTTGAATAACGCTCCGTCCGAGTCTCTCCATGCTCCTTCCAATCGTAGAAAAGCTATGACTTAGGGCTCGACACAGGAGTCCAACTTATAGACATAAGGATAAGAACAAACTGCCGACGAAAGGTTTTAATGACACAAGGTTCATTCCCTTAATCTGATAACCCACTTAGACTTTGCAAAACGACATCAACACAAGGCTCCTCCCGGGTCATATCCCCAATCTGATAACTTGCTTGGACTTCGCAAACTGACAGCAACACAAGACCCCTCACGGGTTATCTCCCCAATCTTATAACTTGCTTAGACTTCCAATTAGGACCCTGCGTCTGCAGAACGCGTTTCCCAAATGGACCTCAATGCCAGTTAGTCAGATGCCCAAAGGCAAAGGTATGACAACCCCAGGTTTAAACCACTCTTCTCAATAGACCGCAAGACGACACACTTAACCTACGATCCACCACATACCACACTCTAACAAGTCTACAAAATCTATAACCTAGGGCTCTGATACCAAAATGTAACACCCCGCTCCCACAAGACACTAATCCTACACAGAGGGATAAGATCCCGCCGTAGACTGGCAACCCAAGAGATAGACAAGGAGTAAACTTAAATAACCACAAAAATCTTAATATCAAAGAGCTAAACATGAGTCACTAGGGATTCACCATCCCAAGGCATACATTACTTCAAAAAGGTAAAAAAAACCTTCAAATCTTATACATGAAGCTTTGCCAACACTAAAACTAAACAAAAGAAAGACTGACCAAAACGATTTCCAACACCAGAACCAAAACTACTCTATGACGCCTGTGGTGGACCAACTCTTAGCCGCTCCAGGTATCTGCAACCACAGAGGTTACAGGAGAGTGCAGTTAGCATTATCATGAATAGAAAAGGCAGTTACTTAGGTAAGGATAATTGAAAACTCTTTCAAAAAAAATCATTCATCACATTTTTCACGAAAATATAGAAACTAATGCATTTGCATGAACATAAAAACATCACAGATTATATAGAATCTTCTCAGTATTGCAAATAGAAATATGTTCCTGACGCAACCGTCATAAATGTAAAATGCATAACCACTTCTCAAATCTAGACACAAACCTCAACAATGTCCAAGTAGTCGTCAACCGAACGATCGGGAGTTCCGACGGTACCGTAACCTCAATTCTCAATGCACGGATATCAACATGATGGAATGAGGGCCACTCTCCATCAAGCATGAGTGGTATGTGCTGTTTGGAATTTAGCCCGCAATTCCTTTAAGGCAAAAACCCCTACTTAATGGGAAACCTCCCCAATAGGGATAAATGAAAAACCCAAAGTTAGGTAACCTCTTTCATAAAGGGATATAAAAGGGCCAAAAACCCTTATAACTTGGCATTTTGGAACAATCACACAACATTAACTATACTTTCATAGTAACATCATGCTAGCTCAGAATATCATAGATAGCACACTTGAATTGAAGACATCATGGCATTTGAAAACAACAGGTTCATGCAATCATCAAAACTGGCCATAGTTCAAAACTTGCGCTTCAAAATATTTTCATGCATCATTTACATAAACTCAAGTTCAAGATAATAGCAAAGCACTCTCATCTTGAATAATACGCGTATGAACTGAGCCTCCCCTAGCAAGCTAAGCAGAACCCCCAGGTTCTACAGCCTGCGAGCATAACAAGCAAAACACTACTCGACCGTTAATCACGGTATCCTCCCCCTTTAAGGTGAAACTAAGATGATTCTAATCGTGGAATGTTTTTTTGATTTTTGGGACCGTGATTACTTTCTTTTTAGGTTTAAGGGGTACTGCGCACTTGCCCAATCCTTCACTTGTTTAAGAATTTAACTTAACCATTTATTACTCTATTCCAATTACTAAATTCCAAGGTACCATAGCATTTTGAGGTATTTAGACTTGGATTTGGATTATGATTTTTGGTGAAAATTTAGATTAAAATATTCCCTACAACTCTCATGTTTGACACCAAGATCAAATCCTAAAGCAAAAGGGTGAACATTTCATCCTAAGCAAAAATGGTTCAGCACTTTCTCCAGATTTTATCCAAAATTATGCTTTTGTTGCTCTCGGTTTTTGGGTATCCAATTAAGTCCAAATGAGCCTATTTTTTACTATGTTCTAGCTCAACATGTTCCCTACAAGTTTCATGTTTAGAGTTAAGGGTTGTTGTTTCAAACAAGTTAGACTTTTTGGCCATTTTAAAAAGTAGGCTCTGTCAGCCGTCAAAACCCAGCAGAGCCGATTTTGGACAGAGAGTTTAAAATGATTTTCGGGTATCATCCCGAGGATTTAAGGTCTGATTTTTGGGCGCCAAGTACTTCAATATGTTATCTACAAAGTTCATGTAGACCACTTTCGGAATAGGTCATTCAAAATAGGGGTTTTGGGCTACACAAAACTATGTGAAAGAAGTGTCCCTTGAGGGCTGAAACTCAACAGAGACTTTGAAAGGGGTTTTGACTTATTAAAACTCAATATTTTGTGCTCATATTTGGTGGTTAGATATATATACATTGTATCTACAACTTTCATGTTTTGGTCAAATCTCGGATCTCATTTTACACTAGGGATTTTAGGTATGCACTGTTGACTGGTCTGAAACCGACACACTTTGGTAGAATTGCAATATCTTGAGTTCTACTTACTCAAATGAGTTCAAACCAATTTTGGATGAAAGATAACACAAAAATTGAACTTTGGACATAAAAATCATGCTTATATCAATTTTATACATTGAGTTATGATATGTCAAATCTCAAGGCAGAAAGGTTGAAAGGCTCAAATTGCAGGCCATGTTTAGATCCAGTCTCCTAGCATCATGTGTGTTAATGGTTGGTCCATTTCCTTTACATCCATATTTTGTACACTTAAAAATGACAATTCCAGAACCTTTTCATGCCATGGATCCATTAGAAAATCTCATGAAAACTTCAAGACACAACAGCCACACCAAGACAATCCTAAAATTTCACCATGACGCTTTTTGGATTCATATTCGATTCTTGATCTTTAATTTGTGTTTTCAAATGATGAAAGAGATCTTTGATAGGTGTAAAATCAGATGTGTTAGAGTCTTTCTTACCTTATATAGATCACTCTTTGACGATTTGGATCAAGGACTTAGCTTTAGCATCCCTGGATTCTACCAAAATTTCTTAGTTCTTCTTTTTTCTTCTTCTTCCTTCTTCTTTCTTTTTCTTTCTTTTTCTTTCACTCCCTCTCTCCCTCTCTATATGCACGAAATTATTGAGCAAAAAGGGTGGGTTGGGTCTCTTTTTATAGCAAAAAATCATATAGGAAGCTTCCTATAAAGTTTCCTTAACCATGGGTTAACTAATAACCTTAGTTACTTTTAAAATTAACTTGAGTTTGATGAAATTTGGCCACCAAGTTTGGCACACTTTTCTAGGTGGTTAGCCACTTGGGTATATATATATATATATATATCAAATAATTTTTTTTACTTAATTCTAGGAGAAAATTCGGGTATTTTTCACATAGGTTCGTTTCTTGACTTTTCGAACTTAACTCTTATCTTAAACAACTTGGGCATATAACCTTTAGTTCTTAACCTCAATATTAGGGTTTTAATATATGCTTGTGTGTGTTTCCCTCTTTCCCAGGTCTCAGGCTCGAAAGGTTAAAGGGTTGGACCGGTTCTTCTTACCGAACTTAGGTTCAAGATTTCGTTTCTTTTTGAGATGTTTTTTCTTTTTCTATTCGTATCTTTGAGTTTGGGTTATTACATGGGCTCCGATTAGCCATCTGTCTAGGGATGGAAAGCGATACTAAGAAGTATGCTCGTCCCCATGGCTGACTGTAGACTCTGCCAAAGGCGTGAAGTAAAATAGGGGATCTTAGTCGGAGACAATGAAAACTGGTACTTTGTGGAGTCTGATGATCTCACTCACATACAACTTGCTAAGCTTATCAACCGAATCAGTCATGCGAATAGGAAGGAAGTGCGCAAACTTAGTCAACCTATCCATCATGACCCAAATGGCGTCATACCCCCTCGATGACCTCAGAAATCTTGAAACAAAATCCATGGTGATGTTCTCCCATTTCCACTCTGACACTAGCAATGGCTACAATAAATCGCTGGTCTCTGATGCTCAGCCTTTACTTGCTGACACGTAAGGCAACACGTAACGAAAATTGCAACATCCTTATTTATGCCCTTCCACTAGAACTGTCTATGCAAATCATGATACATCTTGGTGCCACCCGGATGTACCGCCAGACGTGAATGATGAAACTCACGAAGCACGTCCTCACGACTGCAGCACGAAGATCCTCCGGACAAATCTCAAACTCTGATCGGAGTGATTACTCTACTCCTTGACATCCTCGCTGCTCAAGACTCGCTCCCAAAACATCAGGATCTTTGCATCCTGCTATTGAACCTCTAAAACGCGATGGACTAGGGTGGGTTGAGAAACCACAGTGAACAAGGTAATATCGTTGCTGGACTCACCAAGACATAGGTCGTACTCACTGACCTCCCCAAGCATACTCCACTCCCTAATGGCAATGTGAGCTAAAGAATTCAAAGATTTTCGACTGCGGCATTGGCCACCATATTGGCCTTACCCGAATGATACTGCAGATCAAAGTCATAATAGCCTAAAAACTCCATTCACCTCCTCTGATGCAAATTCAGATCCTTCTGCGAGAACAAATACTTCAAACTCTTATGGTCTGAAAACACCTAAAAATGTTCTCCATATAAGTAATGCCTCCAAGTCTTTAAAGCGAAGACCATTGCTACAAGCTCCAAATCATGGGTCGGATAGTTCTTTTTAAGAATCTTCAACTGTCCTGATCCATAGGCAACCACCTTGCCCTATTATATCAAAACGTAACCCAGCCTCTCTTCGACACAATCAAGATAGGTGCACTGGTCAACCTCTCTTTCAATGTCTATAAGGAGAGCTCACAACCGTCATACCACACGAACATAATTTCTTTCTGCGTAAGGCGTGTCATAGGTGCTACAAGTCCAGAAAAATCCTTCACGAGCTGACAGTAGTAAATCACCAAACCTAAGAAACTTCAAATCTCGAACACGTTATTCGGTCTCTCCCAATTCATCACAATTTCTATCTTAGAAGAATCCACCGTTACCCCGTCTCCTAAAACTACATACCCCAAAAACTTAACCTCGGGCAAGCTATCACCGGTTCTGCACCTCTCCTAAATGTTGGGGCTTACTGCCTACCCAACTTTGATAAAAATCATACCCGATCATGTACATGTGGGAGATTGATGCTAGCGGCAAGCTCTCACAACACTTAAGCTAACCCCGGTGCTTTGTCGTCTACATGCCTGTAGCTTATCGGTTGTTTGGTCATCTATCAGCCATCCTAGAATAAAGAAAAGGAGAATGTTATGATTTTAAGGCTTGTTTAAGTTCTTGATTATTTCTTATGTTTTGAGATCTTGTGGAGTTAAATTTGAGATTGTAAGATAACTTATGGAGATTTTGGCAACAAACACTTTTCATTCCATATCATCTAAATTCAAGTACATAATCGATACAAGGTTTCAAAAGTTCACAAAATATGCGTACAACATTCAAGCATGGAAAAATACAACGTCTAGCACACTAAAGCCCAACTAAAACAGATGTGGGTAGAAGTGGCGGACGATTGCCTCATGCTCCCAAGTCGCTTCATAGATCCTTAGCAGCGCCACTGCACCTCGACGTGCCAAGTGTCGGCCGGTCCCATACGCATCCTGCTGGTTATTACCACGGTGATTTCCTAATATGTCTCCAGGTCATCAAAGTTGATAGCTGGGTTGCGCAGATTGATGATTCATCTTTCGTTCTTTAGCCTCTGGGGCTAGATCCACTTTGCGCTTATCATATCTTCTAGTCGAGCCTTAAATCCAGGCAAAAAGCGTAAGCGATAAACATCCTGCTACATCTCGCAATCACTCATATCGGTCCTATGAAACGGGGAAAGGCCTCTGATTTCCTCCACGTACACATCTTCTCTGGGATGACTCTAGTTTATACCCATTCTCCCACGTGGTAGCTTTGGCTGTAGTTCTAGCGGGCGAAGTAGATAGCGGCGTTAACGGCTTTGTCCTCGTATGACTCTGGTGGGGTGTTTCAAATAGGTCGTAGAAGAAAGCGATTACCCCTTCTTCTTCTTCATCGTCCTCGTCCTTGGCTGCATCCTCTACCTCTTCCTCACCATCGACTTGCCAATCATCGAGAAAGATCCTGGCCAATGGAATGGCATCAATCGGGTCTTGTTCGTCTACCGGTAGTACCTTCGGGTCGGAGTCTTCAAATTTCGATGCTACCCATGGCTCTTCCTCGGGTTCTGAATCTGATGCCATCTAAGAGAAGAGAAGATCAGGGAGAGAAATTTAAGGTAAGAATTTTTAAGTTATTAGAATTATAGGTGATAAATTAATAATATAGACACTCTATAGAGCTTCTACGCTATAGAACTCGTAGTCTCCTATAACATAAGGCCTGAAGGTTCACTAAACTTAGCCTTTAATACCAAACTATGACGCTCCAGCTTCCAACACATCAGGACATATACATAAATAAATAAGGGATATTCTAGCCATTCATTCATAGATAAGTAAAGTACTTAATTTGCATAAATATAGCTTAATGTCTGGAAAAACATTAGAATAAGTATAGGTGTTATAGTCATCAATCAGAAATGAAGCAAAAAATCTTGGATTAACAACTTAAAGACAAAAGAAAATAGAGAGTAGTCTACTGCTCCCCAGGATTTATGTTGAACTTTTGTGGCTCCTCTACCCTTCTTCCCAATATTCGGGTTCTTCGTGGAATTTCTCTTTCTCTAGATCTTGCCCTTCACCTGTGGCGTAAATGCCATTAGCCGAAGCTCAAAATTAAAACACTCTAAATCTTCTAACTAGATCTCATAACACAAATTCACCATAATGCATTTTATTCAACACTTAAATGCATAAAAGTCAAAGAGATAAGAAAATTTAAAATATACGATATGATAAGCAGATAAAAGAAAAGATAACTAATTATGCAAGAATGATAATGTAATGTAATATGAATGCCCAACCCGACATACTCTCAGAATTATAACATGAATTCCACACCGAAAATTACAAGAGTAGACTTAATGGGTAATTGATCACTAAATCCATCATCGCACCTTGTTGCGAATAGTAAATGTGTTGTTGGGCTTTATACCACTGTTGTTTTACTCAATGGCAAGAACGTGGGGGTGGGCCATCACCTTCTGGCCAACCAAAAATCAATCGTTTAGTGCACATAACCAAATAAAGCCACCTTAAGAACTGTGATGCCTTTACTGGTGTCAACCCAAAGTCTAAGTTACGAAATACATATTGCTAGTGACGAACTATGGTGCCTAACAAAACGCCATCATAACAATCTCCATACACCAGAACGTACCCAGGGTGTACACCGAGAATATATCCCAAAATATTTTATAATATCGACAACCAATGATGCCCTAGACTTAGAACCAAGGAGACGATAACTCCAATGTACCCAACCCACAACAGTATGAACAAGATGGACTCCAGCATGCCATAAACGTAATAATGATAATGTCCATGGTGGTACAACATGCATCTCATGATACAACTACTTATAGCATGATATGGCATAGCATAAGGTACAAGTTTTTAAAGCACTAAGTACAAGCATATGATACAATTCTCAAAACATGATTCTAATTTCATGGCATGGTTGCTAGTTATCATATATCATATCCAATCATTTTTTACCTAATCCAAATTAATTAAAACATGTAATCCAAGTCACACAATAAGGGCATGCCCCATTATACACTTCTTAACTCACTAGCCAACTTTTAATCATCAACTTAAAAAGTAAAACCGAATTTTGAGGTACTTAAGTTTGGAGTTTGGTTATGATTTTTGGTCACATGTTAGATAAATATATTCTCTACAACTTTTATGTTTAGCACTAAGGCAAAATCCCAAGGCAACTAGGTGAGTTAATTTATATAAGCGAAAATGATTTAGCACTATGCAGAAAAATTACAGAAACAAGGTCTCAGTTGGTCTCAGTTTTGGGATATCACTTCAAGTCTAAATGAATCCAATTTTGGATATGTTTTAATTTAACATGTCTTCTACAAGTCTCATGAATAGTGCTCAGGGTAGTTATTTAAAAACATTTGGAGAAATAAGCCATTGTTTAAAATGTGTTCAGGCGGTATTAAACATATAGAAGAATCAGTTTTTAACAGAGAGTTTAAAAATGATTTGGTAGATCATCCCGGGGTTTTTGAATCTCATTTTTGGACAAAAACTAGATTAATAAGTTACCTACACGTTTTGTAAAAACCACTTTTAAAGATGGTCACTAAAAATAGAGGGTTTGAGTTGCTCAAAAATATGTGACAGAGGGTTCTGTTATTCACTAAAACTTAACAGTAATTTTAGAGGTAATTAGACCTATCAAAGCTCAATATCTTAGCCTCATGTTTGGTGGTTAACTAGATATATATGTTATCTACAACTTTTATGTTTTCACCTAAGCTCGGTTCACGTTTGAAAATAGAGTGTTTAATTAGGTCTATAATACAGACTGGTATGAAAATAACATATTTTGGTTCAAATGCTATAAATCGTGTTCTACTCACTTAAATCCGTTCAAATAAATTTTGAATGAAAGATAACATCAAAACCTAGGTCTGGATATATATAACACACTCCGATCATTTTTTTATATTTAGTTATGAGTTTTCAAAGTTCGGGGCAGAGAGCTAAAAAATACAAATCTCAGGCCTAACTTAGTTCTAGCCACCTAGCATGTTGTGTGTCAAGATTTGAGTCCTTTTCGTTGCATTCATGTATATACACTTATATATCAATAGTCTAGAACTCATATAAGTCATCAAACTCAATAAACTCAACATATACACACATATCATATTACAAGAAGCATAAACAGTCCATAGTTTTCTAGCATAACGCCTTTTTCTTCCGTAGTTTGATTCTTATTTTTTATTCTATTTTCTGAGATGGTTTGAGGGAGTTTGTGGTGGATCTATCTAGAGAGTTTTGAAGTATTTAATTATCTTAGAAAGAGTAGATGATGGTGGGTGATGGACTAGGACTTAGCTTTATGAAACCTTCAAGCTCCTCCTTAACTTCTTCTCCTTCTTCTCCTTCTTCTCCTTCTTCTTCCTTCATTTCTCTCTCAAATTTTGGAAAATCTTAAGAACTCACAAAATCTTCCCTTTCTGTCTCTATATGGCTGAACAACAAGGAGGAGAAACGGGGTGTTTGGTTTTAGTTTATATAGGAAGAGAGGTTAGTGGAAGTAATCAAGGTGTAAGGCCATTTTAAATTTTTCTTAATTCCATTGGTTGCATGCTATTTTTTGGTTTTTTTGAGAAATATAATTTCATATTCTTGCAGAGGGGAATTCGGCTAGGCAATTTGGGAAGGCTCAAAAGTTGATTTTGTATTATTTTAGTGATTAAATGAGGTATTGGTACAATATTGTACAAGAAATTGCTTCAAAAATTAATTTGGTATATCTTTTTAGTATCCCAATCTCTTAAAACATATTATATTAATAAGTTTATAATTAGTTTAGTCTTCCCATGATTTGTTATAATTTTTATAGCAATTGATTAATTAGGTGTAGGCAAATAAGTCACTTTAAGCTAGTTTGATAATATGTGATTTTTTGACTTATTTAGGTTTGTAAGAACTGTAATAATAATTTATTTACTTTTGTTAATCTATAATATTATATTATTATGTATATTACTTGTTTGAATAATCTTGGGTTATGATAATACTTGATTTGTACATCTTTTTCTCATTTTTGAGTTAAAAATGCAAAAGTGACTTTTTGGCACACACTTCGCGGTAGAGCTGGCTACTAAGGGGTATTTTGTTTTTGTTTTGTTATTTTATCTTTTTTCTACTTAATTGTATTTAAATCTTTAATTTAGGGTGTCCATGTGTTAAATTTTAAATTTTTAAGATTTTTTGGTGTAAAAAGGGAATTTTGGTCATTTTACCCTTTTTATGAGAAGTTTTGATTTTTAATTTAATATTCCATGTGGACAACTTAATTTAGAATGTTGGAAATTTTTCTCTGGATGTTAGGGTTTTGCCTATTGAGTATTAGGTATTCTTAGGTTTTACAGATTGAATTAGGGTTTCGAGTTGAGTTAGGGTTTCTAACATTTTTAGCGACTTATGATCTTGTGGGCTGACAGTTGCCAATACTAGGGTTTGAACCGAGTCCTTACATTTTGGATGCTATTCATGGGTTTCGGTATTATATTTTATGGGTGGGAATGTAGGATTTTTGAGCTTTTAGAATGAATGTAGTTATTTCTTTACTAAATGTTTGTTTACCTTCAATTTTGTGCCTATTTAAAAGTATGTTTAAATTTATGAAAACGAAGTGTTCTTCCAACAGTTAGAATTTTTTTTTTGGTTTTTGGGCAGGGAGCTCCCTGGCACCTCACTGCTCGAGCGGTGGAGGGTCCGCTCAAGTGGACTCATTCTGTGTGGAATTTTCGGGACCTTTTTGTTTTAAAAAGATTTTGATCGACACTTTCTTAGCCATCCTTTGGGGTGTGAAATGACCTTTTTTTAGAATGGTATTACAAGTAAAATGCCTACTTTTACTCTTATCTTTCACAAAAAAATTGGAAGCTTGGTTGTGTTTTTAATGCAAAGAATCTTTCTACAAGTTCTTTTGGTTTGGGTTTCTTAAAATTGGGTCCTTTTCCTATCGATCACGTGGGTTTCTATTATTATGAGTTCGAGGTGTGACAGATTGGTTTTAGAGCTCTACGCTCGAATAACTAGGAGTCGTGGGCATGATTGATTCATTGCGTGAGAGTTTGCATTGATGTGTAACATTCACGTATTAGTGTGTTTGCATGAAATACCTTTGAAATGACTTGATGTTTGCATGCTATGTGGTATTTGGGTATGGTGGTTAAATTTTTAGGATGACATGTCTTTCCCTTGGGCGACTGGTCGACTAGCTTGGGATTTGAGTTAGAAAGGCATTTAGTCGATGTCTATTCTAATGACAAATCCAAATGAGTTACCCGGATTAATGTTTCATTCTGACTAGTCCCTGTTACGTGAGACGTGTTGATGTGATTGTATAAGATAAGTGGTAATTTAATTAAGTGTGATTTGTGGTGGAAGATGGGCTAGTTTAGACCTCGTTATTGATATATTCCCTTTATTCTTTTTTATATCGAGCGATGTTACTGAGGCAAGGTACAGGCTGAGATCGTGGTCGAGGTCGTGTGTATGCCTAGGTTCCAAAAGAAGGGGATGTGCATGCCCCGCAAGAACAAGCGCGTAGTGTTGACGTTAGACAAAAGATGCTCACAACGATGCGGGTGTTAGCCGAGGTGGCTAGAGGTGGAGCAAGAGCTCCTAAGCCAAGGGCTACTGTAGCAATGAGGGAATTTTGATGGTTGGACCCTCTTACCTTTTCTATTGAGCCAGATCCCAATACAGCTACAGAATGGTTAGAGGTGACCACTACCATCCTTGATATGCTAGAAATCATAGAGGCTGAGTTAAGGGTGAGGTTGGCGGCGTTCCAACTTTAGGAATACTCAAGGGAATGGTGAAAGTTTGCCAAAATGATTGTAGAGGGCACGTGGACCGCTTTCATTAGGGTCTTTTTGCAGAAGTATTTTTCAGGATCTTCAAAGGATACTTATCGGGAGGGATTTCTCTCCCTCATTCAAGAGAACTTGACGGCGGTCAAATATGAGGCCAAGTTTGCGAATCTGTTGCGGTTTGCACCAAAGATGGTGGCAACGGAAGAGTTGTGCATCAAACGGTTTGAGCAGGGTCTTCGACCCTCTATCAAGGACATGATTGTAGCTTTAGGCTTTCGAGTCTAGATGGAGTTAGTGGAGGCTGCTATTCGGGTTGAGAATGCCATGACGGAGAGCCGCAAGATTAGGGAGGACAAGTCACATAAGGAGGGTACTAGTGCGCAATCAGAGGGGCGCTAGTTGAAGAGGTAGAAATCAGGAGGACCGAGTTCTTATCCTATACGATCCCAACCGCAGTAACGGTTAGCACCTGCACTATTTATTACGTCATCTCGACGTTCCGAATGTTAGGAGATGGTTTGTTAGTCATGTAGACAGCCGGGTCATCGCGCCAGCGAGTGCCCACAAAGGGGGCAACAACAAATTCAGACTTAGGGGAGGGCCCATTTTCGTGTTTTTAGTGTGGTCAGATGGGTCACATTCATTGGGATTGCCCTTAGGGAGGGAATGTTTAAAGTGCTTCGGGTGCACATCTGGGTCAGGCATCATAGGGGTGACAGGGCTACGATCAGTCATAGTAGTAGTCGGTGATACAGTCAACGAGGACCGTAGGATGGGCTACGTTATCCCAGTCGATAAGGCAGCCAGGAGCTAGGGGAAACAATGGACAGAATCAGGGAAATTAGGGATGAGTGTATGCCCTCATAGAGCCCAGTACCTCAATGGCACCTGCCATGTTGGATGCCACAGCCAGTCCGTCGATCATTCTAGTTACCTTTCTAGTGTACCATTCTTGGGCCAGTGGTTTTGTCAACACCAGAGCATCATATTTATTCATCTCATCTATATTTGCATCTGCATTGGGGCTAGAGGTAGATGTCTTAGGTAGCGTATTATGTGTAGAGACACCGATTGGTGGGACTACAGTGTTGAGACGTGTTCGTAGAGTCTGTGAGATGGAGATGTCCAAGGAGGGGATAGCCGTGGACTCGGCTAAAGTTGAAGCTATTTTGGAATGGAAACCACCCCGAAACGTCTTTGAAGTTTGTAGTTTTTTGGGACTAGCTGGATCTTAACGGAGGTTTATCCAAGACTTCTTGAAATTGGCACAGCTAAGGACGAGCTTAACACAGAAAGGAATGAAGTTTGACTGGAATGATAAGTGTGAAGCAGCTTTTCAGGATCATAAGAGAAGGTTAACTAGTACCCCTATCCTGATCATACCTGAATGAGAGGTTGGATAAATGGTGTATTGTAATGCATCTAAAGAAGGTCTAGGATGTGTGCTGATGTAGAACGGCAAGGTAGTAGCCTACAGATCAAGGTAGTTGAAGCCTTATGAGTATAATTACCCCACCCACGACCTAGAGGTTGCAGCAGTGGTGTTCGCACTGAAGTTATGGAGACATTTTCTTTACGGAGCGTAGTTCGAGCTTTTCACCGACCACAAATGTCTGAAGTACTTGATCATCCAGAAGGACCTCAACACGAGAGAACGCCGATGGATAGAGTACCTAGAGAATTATCAGTTCACCTTATCCTATCACCCAAGCAAAGCGAACGTAGTAGCTGACGCCCTTAGTTGAAAGGCGAGGAATACGCTAGCATGCGTAGCAGCAAGGGAATGGGACATGGTAGGAATGCTCAACGAGTTTTTACTCCAACCGTCAGAATCGGAAGATGGAACCTATTCCTGTCTGATCATGGCAACATCAAATCTTCGTCAACGAGTCCTAAAGGCTCAGAAGCATAACCAAGAGTATGAATTCATCCGAAGGCATATTCTCGTGAAAGAATCAAAACCAGGTTGGATAGTCAATAAGCACGGGCAACTAATGTACCTAGGATGGATTTTTGTACCGAACATCGAGGATCTTATAAGAGATGTCCTAAAGAAGCATCACCAGTCACTCTTTGTTGTCCATCCAGGAGGAACAAAAATGTATCAAGACTTGAAAAGGAACTATTGGTGGAATGGCATGAAGCGGGATGTAGCTGACTTCGTAGCTAGATGCCTTACTTGCCAGCAAGTGAAGGCTAAGCACCAAAGAATAAGAGGAACACTTCAACCCCTGGAAATACCGCAATGAAAGTAGGACCACGTTACCACGGATTTCATCTCTAAACTACCATGATCACCATCAAGGCACGACGCTATCTGGGTAATCGTGGACGATTTCACCAAATCAACGCACTTTCTACCTGTTCAAACATCTGAAAAGCTTGAAGCCTTGAGTCAAAAATACATTCGCGAGATCGTTCATCTTTATGGAATCCCGTTATTTATCGTGACAGATCGAGACTTGCATTTCACTTTATGAATTGTATTGATATTTGAATAAAAATACTCCATGAATCTTCAGACTTGAGAAATGTGATAAAACCCTAGCTAATCTCGGTTGTATTGAATGGGTTCATTAATAAGTGGATGATTTCTTGAACATTCAATGAGATATTTGACGAATGGACCATAAATGTGAGGTGTAACTTGCTTAATTGAATGATAGTGTGAATGTGTTCTAAAGTGCTAAGACTTGAAAACTTAAAAGATGTGAGTAATTAATATCGTTGTTGGAAAATTAATTTCTCATGGAAAGGGATTTATTACTTGATGATGATGGGATCTTTGCCTATATCTTGCCAAAAACTAACTCAACTCTTGGAAATAAGATTAGATGGTTGGGATGAATTAAATGATAATTTGAGATTTGTAGTTTAAATCTAAACGATATAATATGAATTTAATGGGTAAGATGGTGTTGAGAATACATGAGATTGTGAGAAATTGAATTGTTGTTGAAGATAAAGAATTGGTGTTGTATAATCATGTTGGGGAGGGGAACCAATGTTGGGTTGGACTCCCTGGTTAGTTGTCGAATATGAAATGATTGAATGAGGAAATGATTTGGTAACGGGTCGCATCTTGGGTGTTCCTTCGAAAAACCAAAATGGTTTGGTAACGGGTCGCCTCCCGGGTTTTCCTTCGGGAAACCAAAATGTTTTGGTTTGTGAATAAATTGGGCTTGAATAACTTCTCGGTGAAAGTCCATAAACTTGCACAAGATGGGTGCCGTTCCTATCAGGTTAGCCCCCGAAAATCTGTGCTTCGGGTGTCGTGTTCCCTTAGGTGAGACCCGTAAAACGAGCTTTGGATTTGTGGATGGATAGTAGTGGTGTCGATTTTATTATGGATGATGACATGAAAAGATGTGTGGATAAAGAAACGATGATTTTCTAAGAAAATGAATCAAAAATGTTTTGACGAAAGGTTTATTTGAATGGGTATTTGGGTAATCTTTTAAAAGAAAAAAAATGTGAAAAACAAACTTAAGACTTAGAAATCGATGAAAAGAAAATATGGTTTGACATTGTGAAAGAAAAACAAATAAATGGGAACTCATGGTGGAAATAAAAGAGAATTATGTTATATGTTGGCATCCACCTCGCACCTCATAAATCATGCATTGTATTCTAATTAGTCTCTATTCTACGAGTTTTGGATCATCTTTGTTGAATTTATATTTTACAGGAACCGAAGATCATGGAAAGAAATGCAGTGGCATTCATACTTTAAGAAGAAAGATGGGTGCTGGACTTTATTTTGATTTACAAAGATATATGCTTTTGAGTGAAATGTGAAGATGTATGTTAATTGAAGTAGCGATAAAAAGTATATATGTTGTGATGTATCAAAAATTTTGGGAAACCAATGTTTTGAATGAATCTTGTAATTAAGTTTTCGTGATATCATGTATATAAATTGTCACGACCCAAACCCTTGGTTCGAGAACTAAACCCCAAATCAAATCATGCATGAACTATGTCCATCAATAACCTTTCAAAACGTTAACACATATGCTACAATATGACGTTAAATAAAAGAGTTTTCTTGTCGTTTATGCATTCAAAGATTCAAACTAAATAAACAAAGTTTCCAAAAGTGTACTTACAAAACCATTAAGAGTATATGACAGCATATATTCAACTTTAATCTATCATAGCAATTACATTCACTCCCTTAACATCATGTACAAACATAATATAAAACAAAAGATCCCTAGCTCCATCCTCTAGCCCTTCTCAAAATGCATCCACAACCTTGGTATCATCCCTGCTCCTCGATACCTAAAATGGTTTAGCATACGTACGGGAGCCAAAACTCGTAGGATAAAGATTAACTGAAATGTTATGCATAATTTGTGAGGTGTGATGGGTGCAACCGAAGTAAAAATGAAAGTTTCATTCATTCATTCTTCGTTAACACACACACCACGCACACCAATTTATTCCATACATTTATTCATTTGTTATAGCATCAACTCATTATTTCGTATTTCTCATTCATTGAGCCCTTTTTCAAAACATCCCATCCTTTTCCATTATCCATTTTACTTTCTCAATTCCTAATTTCTCACAAACTGTATCACAACTAATGAACCGGCGTCAGGTGCAACTTATAGAAATCCCGCCCTATTAATTCCCAATAGGCTATGCGAAACCATTGGGTAATAGATAGCTCTATAACTCACTACGACGTAATACCACATTTCGGGGGCTAACCCATGGGCATGTGGTCCCCATCTTGTGCAAGTTTCTAACCTTTCACTGTGGAGCTGTGCAAGCCCAACTTAATCCACATCAATCCATACGGTTCATTATTTGTTCATAACTTTTATTTTCACAATACGGGAGTCCAACCCACAACTGGAAACTCTCCCAATCATTTTCACATACTGCCATTTCGATTTCAATTTCAAATTTTCCATTTCATTTTCAAATCATATCCCGTTTAAGTGTTCAAGTTTCCTTTTAGGTCACATGCATTATAAGCTTCAATACACAAATTTCTCATAATTCACATTTCTTTTATCAACTTCAAAAAGTACCAAGAACATCAAATTAATTTAATCAAAATCATGTTATTTGAAGAAATATAATGCACCCATCATATGCATATGTACAAGTTTGTAGCTCATATTTCCCTTCTAAAGCTTAAGATTTTAAATAATGACCATGTTATATCACAACAGTCAAAAACCCATTCTCGTTCTTTCCAAATCATCACTTCATATAAAAGAAAAACCCGCTTTCATCGTAAAGTCCAACTAACCAACTCAACACATGCAACTCAACCCAAATATATTTCTATAAGTGTGTCCATAGCCTAAGGGATAAGAATCTTGATAAAAAAAAGTCCAATGAGAATGAAAAATAACATTTTCCAAGATATTTAGCCAAAAACGGATGAAAAACGGTTAAAAAATTTTGACATACCCTCACTATTTTGATTATAACTTTTTCTACAAAGAGAATTTTATTGTGAGAGTGGTGTCATTGGAAAGAAGACTTTCGAAACTTTAATTTGAGTATAAAAATGACCCAATTCAGAGTTCGGATGGTAAAGATACACTGATTTAAAAACATTATTTTCAACCAGCGAAAATGACCGCGGGCTAGACCGCTCGAGCGGTCTGTCCAGCGATTTGGCCTGCAACAAAAAGCCGAGACTAATCCAAGACTGCCCTCTAAACTGCTCGAGCAGTCCCTTGGGCTGTCTTACGCTGAAAATTGATTTTTTTTGTAGATTTTGAAACTAACACCCCTCCAAACCCAATTTCATGCCAAAACATAGAATTTAAGGTATCCTAAGCCCCTTTTTATACCATAAACTCTCAAAATCATGGTTAATCATTTTTTAAAAACTCGAATTTTTCAAAATAACCCAACTCAACCCACACACACACCTATCAATTTCTCGGTAATGCATGAAATCAACTAGAATTTACTCAAATAACAAAATATCAACCTAAATCATATCAAAACACGAAAGATAGTCTAGGTCCTACCTCATATCGCTTCAACGCCATAGATTCTCCAAACTCCTCCAACTAGCTAGGGTTTTCGGCACTTGGGATTCTCCTTAAAGCCTCAATTTCTCTTCTTGAGCTCTAAAGCTTTAGCTTCTCACTTGATTGCCTCCAATTAAGTTTTTAATTTCACCAATTTGGATAAGGGTTAGGGTTTTAGGAGTGATGGAAGTTCTCATAATATTCCAAAAGAAGAAGAAGAAGAAGAGAAAAGAGTGTTTGGCGTGAATAGGGAGGTGAGGATGGGATCCTTGCTCTCTTTTATCTCTCTCTCTCTCTCTCTCCACTCTTCTAAAATGGCCCAAGGGCCATATTTGGTTAACCACTTTTGTTTTCTCCATTTTTCTTTTTAACTTTAGCTCTCATAGCCTATTTTCTCTCCAATTTAATTTTATTAATTTCTTAATTTAATTTCGCATTTACAACTTAATTTTAATCCCATATTCTAAGAATTTGAATAAATAAGCAATACTTAACCACAAATTATTGGCATTTATCATCCTGTATCTCAATTACATTTCACATACTAATAATTCAACCGTTAACGAGCAAAATTTTATAGCACCCATACCCAAACTTAATTCTGTCTCCTCACTTAATTGAAAACTTGGAAAAAACAAATTAAACGCATACCAGGTCTTCACATAAATCATTCAAGTCATGTGTTTGGAGGATTATAAAAATTTGATAAACATCTTTTGAATTAAAGAAGGTTAGATGAGAAACTAAATGAAGAACTAAGAAAGTTTAATGATTATGAGGAGTTTTAATCAAAATGTATAAGGTGGATGTGCATGTTAAATTAATGTTTCTGACTGGATGAACATTTGGAACAGATGTTTATTTTTATGAATTTCCATTTAGTTGATTATAGATTTGGGTGGAGTGTTTGAAACCAAAACAGAGCATTTTCTGGGGTGTTCTCAAGCTGTGGGGTGCTCGAGCAGAGCAGGGGTCCGCTCGAGCCATCACATGGCAGAGAGTTTGGACCCGCCACTAGCACTTGGCTACTCGAGCAGACTCCTGTTCACGCGAGCAGACTAGGAGCAAGCAGACTGCACTAAGCCGACTTCAAATGATTATATCTTTTTCATTCGGACACCGAATTGGGTCATTCTTGTGCTCAAATTAAAGCACCGAAAGTCTTCTTTTTAATGATTCTACTCTCATATAAAAATTCATTTTATAGGAAAAGTTATGACTATAATAGTCAAGGTATATCATATTTTTTTTAATCGTTTTCCGCCTGTTTTTGGTTGAATTTCTTAAGAAACGTTATTTTTATCATCATTGGACTTTTTCATCAAATCCCTATATTTATGACTCTTTGAAGTTGAAGAAGGAATCTTTAGATGAAAGAATTTATGATTAAATATTCTTTTTTTATGGTTATCTTTGGGCGATGATGCTGTGTTAGTTTGTGCGACTCGAGGGGCGCGACAGTGTCGATCGCTAATCTGTTGGACCAAGGGAAGAGAGAACACGCTTATTGGACCCAACCTAGTGCAAGAAACCACCAAGAAGATCTGACTGATTCAACAACAATTTGCCACTGCTTAGAGCAGACAGAAGAGCAACGCCAATCAGAGATGAAGACCGCTCCAATTCAAAGTGGGAGATCATGTATTCCTAAAGATTTAACCACGATGAGGAGTCATACTATCACAACCCATTTTCATTCATGGCGTCCGTGACCGGCCACTAAGTCTAAACTCACCCGAGACCTCTTTCTTTATCTTCATTTAGAAGATTTGTCATTCGCGAACAGTAAAAGAATTTAGAAATTAATCATTTTCATAAAACAAATTTCATTTACATATCTCAAAACTCGGTTAAAAAATATCCAGAGCTTGCTAGTTATGCACGCAAGTGATCTCAGGCAGGACGTAACATATTCCAGTAGAACCTTTCCTTTAATGCATCACCTGACATGTTAAAAACGCATCCATTAGCAAAACTAGTGTGAATTCATTGATATCTAAGTTACTATTAGTTTCACAATTTCATAATGATATTTGTTTAACAGTTCAACTAGCAATTAGTAGGGAGCGACCCTACAATAAGATAACATACATTGGACATGATCATTTCTTAGTTATCTGACCATGAATCCATCCTTATTACCTTGTTTCGCTGGTACGCTTATCGTCCCCCAACGGTCAGGACGCTGTTTAAACAATCATTCTCACAATTCCATCAATTCCATAATCAATCCGTTAATTCCATATCAGATATAGTATATTAAGCATTAATTTGAAACTTAAACTAACTTAGTTATTGAATAACTCATCTGACGATGCAGACTATTACTTTTCTTGTCCGTGAAATACTCAATTTATACCAAAAAAAAAGTATACCTTAATTATTATTCTATTGATTTTTCTTTAAAACTAATTTATTTATTTTATTTATTTCTATAGACTTATAAAAATATACTTTTTCTTTCTTAAGATTTTTTTATAAATTCTATAAATCTTATGTTTTTATTAAAAACTATAAACTTTTATTTAATATATTATAATTACCTTTTATTTTTATATCGATTCAAATAAAACATTGAAACTATTTTTCTTACTCAAAATATTAACTTTTAGTTTATATAAAATTTAACTAAAACATTATTTTCAAAAAAATAATCTCTTATTTTAATTAACAAAATATTCTTATTATTTTCAAAAATATAATTTCTTATTTTATTTTTATTTGAAACCCTTTTCAAAAATATTTAAACTTTATGATTTATTTAAGAAAAATCTTTTTATTTTATATTCTTCATTAATTTAACTTATCAAATCATTATCTTATCTTTAAAAATTATAAAATTATTTGTTTATCTCACTTTTTATTTATAAAGATATGCATTTTTTTCATATTAAATTTTCATGCAAAATTATATTATCTTATTGTGATTATTAAAACTAATTATTAAACAAATATTATTTTTATTATTAAAACCATGTTTTACACACATAATAATAAAATCAAACACTACAGTTGGAAAAACTGTTCTCTCTTTTCTTTTTTTTTTCCTTATAAAATTTATAAAAAGATAAATCTACGGTTTGAATTTGTGGAAATAATTTACCGGCGATCGAAACCGTTCATTAACGGTGTTAGGTCATCAAAAAGGTAATATAGGTCATCAAAAAGGTAATAAACGCTGACGATAGCGAAGTGATAACATGTACAGTGATGTTCGTGTGTGTTACAGATAACATGAATAATAATAATAATAATTAAAGGTCGTGGTAACTGTGTTTATTCTAGTTCAATTCTATCGGGATAGTTTTTTGACGATCAGAACCGTTCACCAGTGATGTTAAGCTGTCAAAAGGGCAGTGAACGCTGGCGATAAAAAAGTAATAGCTTGCACAGTGGTGGCTATGTGCGTACAGTTTATGAAATAGAAATTCATCAAAGGTGATGGCGACTGTAAGCGTTTGCGGCAGTTCAGACGATTTCAGGGTGGTCCATGGTGGGTCTAGAGGTGGTGGTGGTGGTGGTCTCCAGTGGTGGTGGTAGCCTCTGGTGGAGGCTGTGGTTGCGCCATGGTGTGAGGAAGGATAGAAGAGGAGAAACGGGAGAGAGAGAGAGAGAGAGCCTCACCGGGAGAGAAAAGAGAAACGGTGTGATCGCCGGCGAGTGGCGGTGAGGGAGCCACCGGCGGTGTCAGGCGACAGCGGTGGTGGCTCCAGCGGCTGTGGCGTCGCGCGATCTTCTTCTTTCAATTTTTTTTTCTTTTTCATTTTGCATATATATATATATATATATATAAAAGGCAACATCTGCCTTCGTGAAACCTATTTAATTTGCATAAAAAACCAAATACTAATTTTGTAATACCACCCTTCATAGAGTGGGAATTTTTTTGACAAAGGGTTAAAATAATAAAAAAACAAAAATAAAACCAACGCTCTCCCTCTTACCACTGAATTGAAATTCTCTCAATTCTAAAAAAAACACTCTTTATTTTTATTTAATAATATTTAATATTAATCTATCTTAATGATTTGAATTGTTCATATTCTAAAAGTTATCAAAATCAACATTCATGCAAAAAAATAAATTGATTCGATATCGGCAACTAAACGATTGAATCGCATTTATTCTAAAAAAAAATATACAATTTAATTTGAAAATCGTGCTTTCTATTTATTTTTCGTATTCTGATTATATAGTTATCGATATCTTATTAATTTAATTTTTGGTATATATAATCTTCTCAATTAACTCTATAATATGTACGGATCAAATCACCAAAATAAATTATTTTAAATACTATAGAATAAAAATAAAAATAAAAATAAATTATTTTATATCTATACTATTTATTACCCAAAAACTCGATCACAAATTTTATTAAACCCACATCCTACCATTGCCCCTCCCCTTCTCCCCCTTCTCTCTTTGGCAGTTTTTTCAAAAAAAAAAACACTCTTCATTTCTATTTAATAGTATTTAATATTAATCTATCTTAATGATTTGAATTGTTCATATTCTAAAAATTATCGAAATCAACATTCATGAAAAAAAATAAATTGATTCGATATCGGTAACTAGACGATTGAATCGCATTAATTCTAAAAAAATTATACAATTTAATTTTAAAATAGTACTTTTTGTCTATTTTCTGTATTCTAATTATATAGTTATCGATATCTTATCAATTTAATTTTTGATAAATATAATTTTCTCAATTAACTCTATAATATAAACGGATCAATTCACCAAAATCAATTATTTTAAATACTATATAATACAAATGAAAATAAATTATTTTATATCTATACTACTTATTACTCAAAAATTCCATCACAAATTTTATCAAACCCACGTCCTACCACTTCTCCTCCTCTTCTTCCCCCTCTCTCTCTCTCACAGTTTTTTTAAGAGAAGAATCATTACTTCTCTCTCTCTCTCAACCATGTCATCAAGTTACATTATCAGCTACTTCCAGTTAGATTTCAGTATTGATTTCACCTATAGTCTGTTTGTCCATATTTTTTGATTTTGTTTTTGTTTCTTCTCTGAACAATCAAGTTCATAAATTTTGATTTTTTTCTTAAATGTTCAGTTCATTTGTTCAATCAAAATCTTTCTTGGATTTTCAAACAAACAAATAGTTCGAGAGCGGGTGCCTACTGTTTGCCGATTCAAGAAAACGAACAAGCATTTTTCATAAATCCATTGTCCATAGTTCTTTTCTCTCTCTCTCATCTCATTATTTGTAGTCTCACTATTATTATTACTTTTGTTTTTAATTCATTTTCTCTCTCACTCTCTTCCCTCTTTCTTTCTTTTTTATGATCCTACATTTATTACTAATATTTATTTTAAATTACATTTATGTTGTGTTGTTTTGTGATGAAATTAAAAAAGAGGCCTAGATTAGAAAATATTATGCATTTATTTAGGTTTATTTTATTA
>JAULJZ010165957.1:0-25489 GCA_032270985.1 Heliamphora pulchella | reverse complement strand
ATATGGTGAGCTTGGATGGGAACCTGAATTGAAACAGTGGGATGTTCGAAATGATCGACCTTCAACTGATCGATTGATACAGATGCAATATTACAGTTATCGTTTGCTTGAATGACCCACAGAGTATTCAACAATTTTGAGAGCTAGCAAATTATTTCAAGAGTTTTTGGTGGATGCGTGGGCTGCAACAGCGCAAAATCGGTTGACATACTATAAGCTTAATCAAGGAAAACTTTGTGCTGAGCTTTATCATGATCTAACAGATATTAATCTTGATGAAATAGGATCTAATCAAATTGGTCAAAGATTCATTCTGCCATCTTCATTTATTGGTAGTCCTAGACATATGTTTGAAATATTTCAAGATTCAATGGCTATTACACGATATAACCAGCACCTTGACATCTTTCTCACTATGACTGCAAATCCTAATTGGCAAGAAATTAAATCAGCTTTATTACCGCATTAAAAAGCAATTGATCGTCCAGATTTAATCGCCCGTGTTTTTGAGCTAAAGAGAAAAGCTTTGATAAAGGAGATAGAAACAGATAAGGTGTTTGGTAAAAAGGTGGCACATGTTTATACAATTGAATTTCAAAAATGAAGCTTACCACATATGCACGCACTTTTATTTCTTGAAGGCCCAGATAAGATTCGAACATGTTCTCAAGTAGACAATTTAGTGTGTGCCGAATTTCCAGACCCGGACGATGATCCTACTCTTTTTGAGACGGTAAAGTGTTGTATGGTGCATGGCCCATGTGGTGCTCGGAATCCACAAGCACCGTGTATGGAAAATGGTGTATGTACTAAGAGATATCCTTGGGATTTTGTAGAAGCGACTATCATGGACCAAGACGGATATCCCATTATCGTCGTCGCGATGATGGAAAGTCATACACTGTGAGGGGGCAACCAGTTGATAATAGAGATGTGGTACCGTATAATACATATCTTTCAAGACGATTTAATTGTCAAATCAATGTGGAAGTTTGTGCTGGGATGAGATGCGTAAAGTATATTCACAAGTACATTTATAAGGGTCATGATCGTACAACAATGATGTTGGGATCGATAAATGAGATTCAACAATATCTCGATGCGAGATATATTGGACCACCGAAATCTGCTTGGCGAATATTTGGTCATCATCTGCATAAAGAGATGCCAGCAGTTGTAACATTGGCGCTTCATTAGCCTGGAATGCATCGTGTTGTTTTCAATCCCGCAGATACAGTAGACACGATCAGATCTAAAGTTGCTAATCAAAAGTCAACTTTAACTTCCTTTTTCGATTGGTATGCTTCCAATGAAGATTCATGTGTGTATACTTACCAAGAATTTTCACAGCATTTTGTTTGGGATAAGTCAATCCATAATTAGAAACCACAAATAACGAGTTATGCTATAGGCAGAATGTACTTTACCAGCCCTAATAGTGGTGAAAGATTTTATTTGCGTCTACTGCTGACTGTTGTGAAAGGAGCAAAATCTTTTGAATGCTTACGTACAGTTAATAGTGTTTTATATGATACATTCAAATCAGCATGTGTTGCTAGAGGTCTTTTAGAAGATGATGGTGAGTGGATACAATGCCTTCAAGAGGCTGCAATTATGAAGACCGGGTACCAATTAAGGAGATTATTTGGTGTTATTCTCACGTAATGCTCTCCATTAGCAACTTATGCATTATGGAAGCAATTTTCAAAGCATATATGTGATGATTTTGGGCAAAAAATTTGCACGTTTTTCATTTCTAACCCAACTGAGGCTCAAATTGAGGATTATGGTCTTTATCTTCTTAATGAGTTACTTCAGGGATCTGGTAAGAGTTTACTTGACTTCCCTCCCATGCCACACCCAACTGGTAATTGGAGTACATTAGTTGGTAACAAATTTATATTGGAACATCGACAACTTCAGATTGTGGCTGAACATGCAGACATACAGACCAAGATTGATCTCCTTAGCGTAATGCATATAATGCAATCACTTCTTCTGTGTGGGAAAATAAAGGAACTATTTTTTTCCTAAATGAAGGAGCAGGGACAGAAAAAACATTTTTGTACAATACGATAGCAACAAAATGTCGTAGTCTTGGGAATATTGTTGTTACTGTGGCATCATCTGGAATTGCATCTCTACTATTGGTAGGAGGTCGCACTGCACATTCGACATTTTGCATTCCTTTGGATGTGTTAGATAATTCTGTATGCGGGTTTACTAAGCAATCATTACAGGCAGAACTATGTAGAGAAACAAAGCTCATTATCTGGGATGAAGTCCCCATGCAGCATGGACATTGCGTTGAGGCAGTCGATCGCACACTTCGAGATATTTGTGATAGTGAAAAGCTATTTGGCGGTATCACCGTTGTTTTCGGTGGAGATTTTCGACAAATCTTACCAGTTATACTCAAAGGAGTTCATGAGAAAATTGTGAATGCATCATTGAGATACTCTCATCTGTGGAAAGATATACAAATACTAACTTTGGATTTAAACATGCGTTTGGATTCGACAAATGGTGGAAATGCTACCTTTACAAAATTCTTGATGGAGGTAATAGTCCACAATTTTTATATTTCCAAATTGCTGATTTTTGAATTCATAAAGTCTAATTTCATCAATGTGTTTTGATTCATTTTTATTTTTTAAAGATTGGTACAAACCCTCGAGAAGATGTACAACTTCCTTCAACAATTCGCAAGTGCCAAGATCTAAGTGAATTACTTGTTACTGTTTATCCACAATTGGATGTGGCAAATACATCTACTCTAATTTTTTTAAATGATCGCACAATTCTTTCTGCTCGCAATGAAGATGTTAGTGCCATAAATGCTGTTGCTTTGAATATCTTTCCAGGAGAATTGTTCACTTATTTAGCTGCAGATAAGGTGTCCGAAGATGATTCAATTGAGCGTTCCATAATAAATCAATATTCGAATGAATATTTGAACTCATTGGATCCTCCTGGGCTACCGCCTTTTAAATTAGAGTTGAAAATGGGTTGTCCAATAATGTTGTTAAGAAACATCGCACCGAAGGATGGACTTTGTAATGGAACAAGACTGATGGTTGTCGGGTGTTCTTCTCGAGTAATTGAAGCACAAATTTTAAGTTCAGAGAAGTTTGAAAATTTGGTTTTTATACCAAGAATATCTTTGACCCTGTCATCTTCAGAATTTCCTTTTTTAATGACAAGACGTCAATTTCCAGTTCAGTTGGCATATGCTATGACTATAAATAAATCGCAAGGCCAATCTGTGAAATTTGTTGGGGTCGATCTGCGGACACCGGTGTTCAGTCACGATCAACTCTATGTCGCACTATCTAGATGTACTTCTTTTATGCGTATAAGTGTTCTTCTTCCCAGAAACGCGCCGAATTCCACGATAAATATTTTGTATCCTGAAATTTTGTTATAGTGCTATTGTTAATCAAACTCACAACTACACTAAAGGTACAATTCATTTTAAAATTTATTTTTAATTTTGATATCACTCTTCCAGATATAAATTGATTTTGGTGCTAAGTAATCTTCTGTAAAATTGGATGGAAATGGTTATGGAGAATGATAGAATTAACATGATTTCAATGCTTCAATGGAATCGTAATAAGGTAACTTTACTCCCTTTGTATCAATAGTGTATTTATTTTGTATTAATACTAATTATGTTGTTTTTATAAATAATTAGATTGTTGTACATGCTCCTCATTGGAAAAATTGTATTGAAGTGGACACATGGATATTTTGGAAAGTGATTAAAAAGAAATTTATGAAAGAAGATGATTGAAGCCATTTCGGATTGAGAGGCATCAAAGTACATTTTGGAAATCACATATTGGAGACATTATTGTCATATATACATTTAATTTGTGAAGGGACAATGTTTGAGAACTTTGATTCAAACACATATTTTGTCATGTGAACTTTTGTAAGGCCTTCTACATATTTTGTAAGTGAACTTTTGATTTTTGGGTTTTTTGTATATATTCAGTGAACTCTCTCTCTCTCTCTCTCTCTCAAGCAAGGTGTTGTTCTATAGTTATGATGTTCTAACTTGAATATCTATGAAAAATATTATTGCAATGAATAGCCATTAAGTTGAACTACTTTTGTGTGGATCTTCTTATATCTATGGCATTGTTGATTTGAATTGCCTCAAAGGGAATTTTTTTTTGTGTTTTTGTTTTTTTTTCTTTCTACAAAGTGTTTATTGTTTGAAGATACTTGCTCAAGTTTTCACTTTTTTAATGAAAGACAGGTATTTCACTTTTTTAATGAAAGACAGGTATTTGGCAATGCAAGCTTTTGTTTTTGATTTTATGGAAGAGATTAATCATGTATATACAGTTTTTACTATTGCCAATATTTATTTTGTTCTTTACATATGTTTTATTAAGTTGTAGTTTTTTTTGTTGGGATCAAGACAGAACCTGTGTATATTGTGTTACTTGCTTTTATTATAGGTTATTTTATAAACGGTTAAACCTTTGGATTATCCAAAAAACATGAGAAATTTTGTCATTTTTTAAAAAAATTTAATACTTAGAATATTTTTTAAAAAAAATTATAATATTTTTTTAATCAATGAAAGTCTGATGTCTTCATTCTCTCTCCCTCTTTTTTTTACTATTGTTCTTGATGTTTTAGAGAAATTATTAAAATGCATGAGTAATCTAATAAAAAAAATGAGAGTGGGATTGGAATATGATGGATATTCTTCTGTTTGTCGAGTTGTATATTCTTCTTAATTTGAATAGATTGTTTGTAAATGTTTGGAGTTACTTTATGTTCTCTTTGGATGTTGAGAAAATTGTGAACAACCAAATAGAATAGTTTGCTTTATGTCCTCTTTTTTGGTTGTATAATATATAGATTAAATAATCATTATTAGTTTGAACTTTCAAGTGGAGAAGGAGATAAGGAAAGAAAATAGTATTTGTCATATTTTTTTCTATTTGTTGTTCCATATTTGTAACTTACCAATTAGTTAAAAAATTTAACTTATCAAACTAAAGTAGCTATAAATTAGATTCTTTCTAATTAAAATTCAATCGTTAGCAGTGTTAGGAGGTTGATTGTAAGTGTCTTTTGGCATTATTTGAATTTATCATATGTTCTTTTTAATAGTGTTTCAGTATTATGGTTAATGTCTTTCGGGATGAGTTATATTTAGGAAAATAAAATTATAGAAATAATTAATTATTTTAATATATAAACTGTGCATTAAAAGTGTCATAAACACGAATAGTACCAAAATAACTGTTGTAAGTGCCTTTAGGCACGGGTATTTCCTAGTATATATAAACGAATTTTTTCATACTCAAGAATATCAAGTATAAAAAATTCTCATTGTGTTGGAAAAAAAAATTAAACTAAAAAATTTTCATACATAAATGCTCATTTTACTCAAAATCAAGAACAAAAAAATTAAGAAAAAAGTATGTATAAAACAAATTTCATACTCTACATCGAGATACCACAATTTCTCATATTTTGTAGTAAAATGTAAATTTGAGATATTTATTATATTAATAAAACTTTATAAAACTAAGATTTCCGATATTTTTATTTTGTTCAAATAATAATAAAAATATAACATCAGTGATTAATGATGATAAAAAATTTCAAACCTTTTCTCATACTTTGTATTCAAGTATGAGAAATTTTTCATACTCTGTGCCAAGGTAAAGATAAAATATTACAATAGTATTTAAAAACTCGCATACATGATAGTGAAAAACTCATTGTTGTTTAAAATCTTATATAAAAAATTGGCATACTCAGCATCAAGATATATTGAGACTTCTAAAATTTATATAATTTAAAAAATTAGATTTTAAAAGCCCATCTCATACATGCCAGTAAGAAATTTCTCATTGTACTAAAAAAAACTTCATACACTACTAAAATTTTCATACATGACAATGATAAATTTCTTTTATTTTTATGAATTTTGTTATTGTATACCATAGCTAATCAACAATTAATATTTATTAAATTATGATATATTTCTCATACATGATTGCATAAAAGAGAGAGATATGAAAAGACTGAGAAGTCTTCAAAATTAATGTGATTGGCTTGGCTTTTAAGCCAGATTTTTTGGCTTTTTTCACTAAAAAAAAATCACTTCGTTTGGGTTCCCACAAAAAAACCAAGTTTTTTTCACTTTTTTTCTCATAAAAAAGCCATGATTTGACACAAAAAAACATAAAAATCTCTATAAAAAAAAATTAGTCCAAACACATGATAAAGTATGATAAATTTTTCATACCCATGCATGTGACATAAAAGAGAAAGGATGAAAAGACTGTAAAAATGCCTATATCACACATGTTTCAGTATAGCACTCACTTAATTTTTAAGAATCCCGCTTAATAATTAATAAAGATTTAAAACCTTCTCCATTTACGCCTAGTACGTGCCTATGTTCAGTATAGCTCTCAATTTAAAGTGAATAACTCTTGATTGTCACAATAAATTATTTAAATTATAAAAGAGAATAATGTTTCTAAAAATTAAAATTAATAAAGAATTTTAACTGTGTAATCACTATATAAATACTTTCTTTGTCAATTACACATTCGTAAATGCTTGATTTGGATTGCTATAGACTTCATTTGAAAAAGAAAAATCTCAAAGTTTGTAACGTTTATTTTTTTCAATTAGAATTTAAAAATAATAGTAAAGTTTTGTCAATATTTTAAAGATTTATATTTAAAATGAAACTTATTTCAGATATATGGATCAAAGAATTAATTCTAACAATATAATTTTCTTTTAAAATATAAACATACATACATACATATATATATATATATATATATAAAGAACTATTATATTTTTTAAAATTTAAAATAAAAAATTAAAAAATTAAAAAATAATCTCACTTTTTTTTAACTAGACAAGTTGAAATAGTGATATGTATCTTTTGGAATTCAAAATTAGTAGTAGGACTATTATTACTTACCTTTCTTTTTAGCAATGCCCTTGTAACTCTCCTCTTTCTATTCTTCGGTTATTTTTTTTGTTCTTATTTTCGGTACACATAGATTTACCCAATAAGAATAGCAATGGGGTGCGGTTCGGGTAAAGCACATGAATTTAAAAATTAAATGTGTTGTGAAACCGCCGTCCATCAATAAGGCACTAGAGATAAGATAGAGGTCTCATATCAAATTTTCGAAAAAAATTTTCAAGACCCGTAGCATTACGCTTTTTTTTTTTTAAATGTACTAAGCCTTTGTTTGGTTTAATTTTTTTAAAAAAAATTTTTTGTTTAAAAATCTTTTAAAAAGTCTATTTAGTTGGTATTTTATTATAATTAGTTAGCTTTTTTTATATATCTTTTCACATTTATATTTTTATAAAAAAAATCAAAAAATCAAAAAATCAAAAATCAAAAAGTTTTAAAAAAACTAGGTTAAAACACAACATTCATTTGGCTATCGACTTTAAGCCGATTTTTTTGTTTTTAGTTTAAAGTTCAAAAAATCAAAAAGTCTTGTTTTTTAACTCTTAGCTTTTAACCTATTTACTCTTAAGTTTTTTTATTTTTCTTATATCAATTTTTAATTTTATCATTCTATATATAAAATTACATAAATTTTAGTCAAATAATCATATCTCAGCTCATTTAGGCTGAAAGACAACTAAGAAATTTTATATTGATCATATTTGACCTTTTGATAGTTTAAAAGTCATTATTTTTTTAATCATATAAAATTTTTAATTTTTAATTTTTAATTTTTAAATTTAAAATAACTTAAATTTAAAAAATCAATTTAAAATCAAATTGCGAATGAAAAAACAAAATAAAACCATCGTGCATTTAGAAGCATCTTTTGTCCTCGTCAACAAGGAAATGAAACGGCTTAGTTGGCTAATAAGAGGTTTGACTGCTAATTAAAGATTGAGTTCAGATTTCAAAAAACACTTGACCCCCATGCACAGGTTCGGGTGCTCGCAATCTATTCCGAGCCTGAGTTCCAGACCAAAGCAAACGAATATATATAGAGCCAACCAAAAACCCTACTCTCTCTACTGTCTTCTCTTTTTTTTCTTCCGCTGCGATCGATTCAGAGTCTTTTCGTCATCATCAATGGCGTCCATGAGACCTCTGCTCCCATGTTTGGCTCTCATGCTTTTGATGTTCACTTTCTCTGAAGCCAGAGAATTTCTGGTTGGCGGCCAAGAAAATTCTTGGAAAGTCCCACCTTCTCCTGATGATTTCAACAGATGGGCCGGAAAAATGCGGTTTCTCATCGGCGACTATCTCGGTATTTTCTCTTTCCCATTTGGAATTCCGTTAAATTCGATCTGTCTTTCTAACCATGAATTTCGATCTGGGTTCTTCATTTCAATGCTGTTCTTTTTTTTTTTTTCTTCCTGTCAACTTCTTTTCGTTTTTGTTCCGAGAATTTTAGCTTGCATGCGTCATTTTCGTTGATTTTCTCCCTGCTGAACGTCACTTTATTTTTTTCTCTCTGACAGTCATCTTTTCTCCACGATTTGTTCTGGATTTTTCAGATCGGCTGCTGCTGCTGCTTTTTTTTCCTTTTAATTTCACTCATTATTAACTCTTTGTTTCTCTCGATTTCCCGTCAGTGTTCTCAATCTTTCATAAGTTAATTATAGCAGTTTCATGATTTTCGTATCCGTGTTGTTAATTTTGCACCATTTCAGCGAAATTGTGGAATTACTTTCTTTGAATTTCCCTCGAGTTTCTCGGTAACCAAACGACACACTCGAAAGTCGAATCTCTTGCTACATGCAATATCCTCCTTCCCAGTCTATTGCCTCCCAATTTACTATAAAACTCATTGTTCACAATTTTCCCTTCTGGGCTCTTCATTTTCTGTCACTTGCCTTCTTTCCTAGCTCTGATTTTCCTCCATTTTCTCGGATTACAGTGTTGAAGTACGAACCAAAAACGGATTCTGTGCTGCAAGTGACCGAGGAGGATTACGAAATCTGTAACACAGCGAAACCAATCAAAGCATACAACGAAGGCGACACAAGGATTCCGCTCGACCGGTCAGGACCGTTTTACTTCATCAGTGGAAACGAGGGGCATTGTGCCAAGGGACAGAAGTTGTTGGTCAAAGTTCTGTCTGCCAAACATGGCTCTAGGGGTACTCTTCCTCCGGCGGCTTCGCCGGCTCCGACTCCGGCACCTTTTCAGTTCCCATTCCTTGTTCCGGCACCTGCTCCGACCGGCGACGGTCATGGTTTGAATGCTGGGGTTGTCAGCGTGGCTGTGATTTTGGGGAATCTTGTTGGCTTGGCTCTGGTCATGTAGAGAGAGAGAGGGGGGGAGAGAGAGAGAGAGAGAGAGGAAAAATGTAATGGTAGTGATTTGGTGAGATAAGTAAGGTTATGAATGTTAATAATGTATGTATGTTTTTTTAATTTTGTGTGGGTATTGTGGGCAGTGGTAGCCCATTAATAATGTATGTTTTTATTTTTTTTATCAGCGTTAATATGTTGAGTTTTATTTTATTTTTTTATTTAATAATTAAGGTCGTTTAGATTAATTGTTTTAATTTATTTTTTTAATTAATAATTAAGGTTATTTAGATTAATTTGCGTGTATATCGTTTTTTTTTTTTTCTGCCAATTTTATTTCAATCATGTCATAGGCATATCATCCTCGCCAAAATTAGAATTTGTCATCCACACGGAAAATAGGGATTCACAAGGGTTAAATCTTTTGCGAAATTAGTAATTCACTACCTGGAAAAATAGATTAAGGCCCGTTTGGCTATTCTAATTTTTTGGCTAAAACAGAAAAAAAACATGATCCTTTTGAAAAAAAAAAGATTAAAAAAGTTAAAAAGTCAAATTAAAATATTTAAGTTTAAAATATTTTATTTAAATTTTTATCATTTTTAAAATATAATAATATTTTTTATTTATAGTTTATTTATTACTACTATCAATTACATATAATTGTTATTGTTAAATATATAGAAAGATAAATTGTCTAACTTGAATAAAAATTAAAAAAGTTAATTTTTTATTCAAATAATTAACTTTAAAAAAATTAATTTAAAAGCTAAATTATTAAATAATTTATTTTAAATTTAATTTAGTTTTTTAACTAAAAATTAAAAAAAATACAAAAAATTAACTTTTAACCTAATTGACTATCGGAACCTAACAAAGTTTGAATCTCAAATGTTTGAATGTACATCTCATTTGTATAGTTACTCAGTTTTTCGTTTTAATTTTATGAACATATAATTTTAAACATATAACTAAATTGATTATGTACACTAAATAACTCATTTTAATTTTGCTAATACTATTTTACTCACAATAGTTTTTTTAATTATATAAATATATCACATATTATATATTCTCTTTGGCCTACCTGATTATTTTGAAATAGTTAAATATTTTGGTATCAAAAGTTATATTTTGAAATAGTTAAATATTTTGGTATCACAGAGCGGGAAAGAAAATTTCACAGTAACCAAAGAATAGATAAAAATTTTTAAATAGATCAAATATTTAACTAATTTAATTTTTACATAAATATATACCCCCTCCCCCGCCCAATAATTATGATTTGGTAGCCCAACTACAAAACTAGGAATGAATGATTCAAAATCAAATGAAAAAGTTTTAAGTGGACAAAGTCAAGATTAATAGTTGAAGTTAAGGGTTAAGACTTAGGAGGTCTAGAATGAAAATAAAAAGAACAAAGCAGGGATCTATGTCTCTATGATCACATCTTGGGCTCTCAAGGCTCAACACCATGAGATCCATGAGTGAAAGTTTAGATATAAGGCCCAAAATTCAAAATTTTTTGTGAAAAGGTTCAACCATGATCAAAAATCGGATTATAAGAGAAATTAGATCTTAGGCAAAATAATTTATAGAAAAAATGATATACCCTTACTCTTTTGGTTATATTTTACTCTTTAAGCAATTTTGACAAGATACCAGAACCATTGGAAAGTAAATTTTTGGGTAGGCCGGTTCAAAAATATCAACTAATATGCAAAACTGGCTCGAACTGGTCCAAACCAGTGGTTCGATTTGGTTTTCTTTAGTTTACTGGTCCGATTCTGATTCGAAAAAAAAAGGAACTATATAATATGATTTGGTTCTAGGTTTTAATCTCTCGATTTTAGTTTAAAACTGAGTCAAACCGTTTGAAATATGTTATATAATAATTATTCTAAATCTATAATTATATATACATATATATAATATTCTATTATTATATAATAATTAATACTCTATATATATATATATATTGGATAAAAAATTTTGCAAGTTTATAATAATGAGATGGTTATTTCCGCAAGTTTATAACAATATTTTTTAGTTTTTCTGTAACTTTTATTAGATTTTACCCTCTCTATTCTATATAACTTCTCTTCAAATACTTGTATTTTTTAGATGATTATAGAATCTATTGCATTACATTATTGACTAGAATATTCATGTTGCTATTTTTAGTAATTTAGAATGAGGAATCAGAACCGGTTTGATTTCACTACGTCCAAGGTCCGAATTTGTTTCAGAATTTATGAAACTGGTAATCACGGTTCGACTCTCGTATTTGTTAAGAATCGAACCAATTCGGTCCGTGTACACTCTTACTTTTGGGGTTCAATTTAGACGTAAGAATAACTCCATTTGGAGTTCAGATGGATGATTTACTCGATTGAAATTTGAGCTGAAAATTTGTTGCGAAATTATAGGATTTCGTTTGGACACTCGGGATCTCTGTCTGAATGCCTGGACCAACAGCTAAGACCCCAACACTGCACTTACCCGTCTGAACATCCTGGGGCTCCATCCAAATGAAAATAGGTCCCAAAAAAATGCTTCCCGAAAAGCCCCGAACATCGCTGCCCAGCGCCGCCCCTATGCCGTCGAAAATCGCCTATTTTCAACATTGTTTTGGCCCAGTTTTTTAATAATTTTTAGACAGTATTTTAAGGTATATTTAATGCTATTTTATGTCTAAAAAATTGCTCAAAAATAGTTTCAAAAATGTTCCAAAAAATCAACAAAATCCACCCCGAATTGTCGCCGACAAAGCGGCTGCTTTATGTATTAAAAATTTCTGCAGTATTTATGCATTAAAAATTTCTGCAGTATTTGTGGGCTATTTTTGTTATTTTTTCTGCTATTTTTGACTTATTTTTATCACTATTTTTAATGCATAAATACTGCAGAAATTTATCCCAAAAAAACTATTTTAAAACAGTTAAAAAATTACCGTGATTCGTGGCCCATAAAAATCCGAAACCACCACCAATTCCGCCGCATGTTCTTCGTGTTCTTGAATATTCAACATGTTCTTAAATATTCTAAACAGATATTTAAAAACCAAAAAATAACTATTACATTGAAACTTATGTCCCGTAGGCTCACATTCGATCTAAAAAAAACTTAATCTATCACGATCAACCCTCGTGATTAAAAATAATAAATTATTATCCAAACCATTCAATCAAACAAGAAAAATATGATGATCATAAAATTAGAATTAGAACACCTGCAAAACAAAATTAGTACAGTTCTAAAACTACCCGGCTCCGTAAACAAAAAACAAAACGGCTATAATACCAATTGTTGAAGGTAAAATTGCCAAGATCATTATTTTGTAAACGATTTTTGATAAAAATTAACTGGATGGGCAAACGCCGAAACAGGCTTCAGATAAGACTTTTGACGTCGAACGATTAAAATTAAAACTCGTGCAACCACAGTTAATTTTAGAATAATACCTTTTTTCGGTTGATTCATCAACTACGATTTTGATTCTGAATTGAAACTCCTGTCAGACCTTCTATTGTATTCCCTTATGCGATTTTCGAACGTAGCGTGGGCTACGAACCTTCAAGAACTTGTACCGACAGAACCTGGTCAGCTTCAGTCTTGAAGACAAGTTATGAATTTGGTTCAGTCTATCCGCATATTTATAGGGTTACAGTAGGGACTTGTGTAGTAATTATGACAAAAACTTATAGTGAAACACAGATACCCATCTAGCGATTTTCGCAATCAAGCAAATTTTACAGCGGTATCTGTAATTATGAAAATCTTACAATAGTTTTAACAATTTTCATAAAATACTAAATTATAGTTCACATCAATAAAAAACTGTAATTACATTCTAAGTCATAATCTCAAAACTATCTTGTATTGACCTCTTCTTATTAAATACTTAACTCATTTTTTCAAGTTAAGATTCTCGATACCCGTCAATTAAATTTAATTACTGACAATTTAATCTAATCGGTATCTTTAAATTCCTTAAGTCCTTCCGCTTAACTTATTTGACCGTCGGATAATCAAATCCACCTATAGCGTTTGGCCTGGTCAAAACTTATAAGTTTCCTTAAGCGGGTATCGTCAATTCTGATATTTCGAGAAGTGGATTCCGTCAATAATTAATATTCACCATATAAATAGTACCGCTATTTAACTCATCGGGAAAATAAACGTATATAAGATCGTACCCTCTAATGAATCAAAACAACGAATATTAAATATACACAAATCAATAATTATTTCAGGATTAAGAGTATAAGTACTATTCATAGTAATCTTGGGGTGTAAAATAATTTATATAGTGAGTATAAAATTAATTACCCCAATGTGTCTCGTTCAATATACACAAAGTAGACTAGTACAGAGAGTCGAAATAATAGACAACGCTATTATCTGTTTTCCGTAATCAAGACATGCCTACTAAAATTATGTGCTACAGTTGTACCGATAGTATGTCTATTTTCATTTAAACTGTGAACATAAAACTTATATTTTACAAGAACCTAAAATCTGATCTTTTGTGTGCAAATCGTACTCTACACACCATATTAAATACTATACAGAATAAATGAAATCTATACATAACATTAAAGAAATAATATTGCATACATTGCTCATTAAGATTATCATAGAATGAAAAATTAATTTTATTAAAATAAAATTTAATATTAAAAATATGATTTTTAGTATATCAACCCTAACATCATGATAAAAAAAAGTAAGTTCATTCAATTATCCAATTTTCTGTTGTATAATTAAGTGCTCCCAATTTTGTATTGAGTTATTAAAACGAATAATATATTGCAAATGTCCTAGATGTTTTATTCAGTGCTTCTGAGCCCTATCTTCAAGTAGGGTTATGCAATTGTCCAGCTTTCTACAGTATAATGCACTTCTCCAATTGGTAATTACTTTTTGAGTATATTTGTAGAGTTAGGAAAAATTCATGATGTTTATCTGTGTTGATACAAACCATGTTGTATGCCAACATATGCTCATAGCACATAAGATAGATTGAGTATGGTGTTTGATAATGCACTTCTTTTATAGATCTACATTTCTATATATTTGTATACCTTTTATATATTTTCTTTCAACATTAAGCTTTCTATTTTTCTTCCTATCGCTCCTGCTCCTCTTCCTCCCCTTTTTACTGCCCCTTTTGGAGGTGCTCCGATTACCGATCGATGGGTAGCATTCTTCAACACTTGGAGCGCTTCAAGGCTCATTTTGATACTTACGATTGTATGCTTGCTGCTTTTCAAGGTCATCTCACTTGCATCAAGTAATGTTTGGACGTCAATTTTGCTGTTTTGGATGATAGCGATGACTCCTCTAATGATTAGGGGCTTTTGTTTTCTTCCTTGACATCTCTGTGACAAAGAAAGGATACTTTTTAATCGTCGTTAATAGTTAATCTTTTGTACTTCTGCGTAGTTAGCCTCATTTATACTTTTGATACTCCTTTAGATCATAGTTCCATATGCTTATGGATCTTTGTTATGTTAACACGCCACCTGTTTATGTATTTATGTATTTTGGACGTTAGTATATGAATGTTTATCTTCTTGGATCTTAGATAGCATAGTATATACATTTACCTGTTTATCTATTGCTTTGCTCATATACCATATCTTGTAAATGGTTGAAATTTCTCTCAATGCCATATTTGCTTTATCCTGTTGGATTTTTTGTTGAAACTTATTATAGGTTATGGAAGCTAGTGGGCCCATGTTTTGAGTTTAACTATGTGAAGTTTGTTGTTCTCACATGTAGCTATGTTTTTCAACATATTAGTTCGTTTCTTTTTTGTTGGAATTTTGTCTTGAAAATGCCATAGGGAGAAATTGTGAGGATAGTTAGCTATTTTTGAATCATGTCAAACTGTTGAATCCTGCATTTGAGTTTTTTTTTTTACTTCTTGGGTTGTGTCCCCTTTGACTTTTTGCTCAATTTGATTCAAGACTCAACATCGACATGCCATGCAAGACTTTACTTCGTTAACCAAAGATATATGACACCCTTTGAGCACCTACACTGTAATTTTCATGTAATATTTTATTCTTACAAAATGCATATCAAAAAATTGAGTCTTTCATGCAAATAGCAAGCGACGCCAATTAGACACTCAAAGCGCTCGCTAGGTGCTTGAACGCTTGGAATCCTATGTCTACCAGTTTCAAACGCTGGCTAAACACTTGAGCGTCTATTGTTTTCCCTTTTTTCAAACATGAGTGCTAGTTAGGTGCTCACTAGAGACTTAAGCGCCATCCTTCTATAGATTTTCAGTTTGTCGCACTTGCTCGACATTCAAGTGTTTCTTTATAATGGTCGAAAGCGCTTGTTGAGCACTTAGAGCTCTTTTTGAGCTTGTTTGAATGTGCTCGCAAAGCGCTCACTCAGCACTTGAGCGGCAATACGAGCACGCAAAGCGCATCGTTTGGCTTTTCAGCGTCCAGACTCATTTTTTAAACCAATCTTAATGCAACTCCTTTTGGTATTTAATATTTCTTATTTTGTCCATTAGGGTTTTAAGAGAGTAGTTGGGAATTCAACAATGTTAAAGGGGTTTCCGAAGAGCCACTATTTAATTCTTGTTTTTATGCTCTCTCTTGAAACAACTTAAGTTATTTTAATCATGTTCTAGAGTATTTCTACACCTTAGGTTGTGTATTTTTTAAAAAAATTACATATTTTCATACACTTTTCACTCTATCTCTCATACAATTGGCCGATTCACATCGGAGCCGTTGTTCAACAGAGATCGAGATGGAAAACTCATGAATGCTATGGAATCAAGAAGAAGCTCAAATAACTAAGTCAAACCACGAAATTAGATCTACATTAAGTAATTGTTGTAAATCATCTCTTTAATATGTCTTGTACTCTTTTTTATTTATAGTGGATTTTTATGAGTTGATGTCTGGTTTCCATTCTAGGAATATACCCTAGGTTTTCATGTTAAATCTCTTGTCTCTCTACGTGTATTGGTTGGTTGTCTTCATGCTTAGATTCTTTATCTTGTTAGAGCATAAAAAAGTGAATAGAATCTTTGAAATATTTTTATACTTTATTTTAAAGTCAAAGTTAATTTTGAATTGGCCTATTCACCACTCTCTAGGCTCAATCTTCTGATTTTTGCTTTTTTAATAGTGTATTTAAATTATTAGTACTTGGTGGTAGAGATTAATACTGTAATTTATTTTATACCGAATTATGTTTGGTTGAAAGAAATATAAAGAGTGATAGGAAATAAATTAATTTAAAAGATTATATCACTATTAAATCCACTCCTCCCATAAAATTGAGATAATCCCTTATACGAGAATATAGGTGTACTAAATTAGTTAGATGAGTTTTAATCCCTTTTTCCATATTATAAATCAAACAACAAATTAAATTAAATTATTTTAAAATAGTCATGTTCCACCCCCATTTAGCCTCTGTATCAAACAAGTGGCCCTAAGAGTTATTGTAACTTGTTAGATAACAAAACAAGATTAGCCAAAGTCTAATAGTAATAATAGCAAGGAAAACTTGTACTAACAATCCCAAGAATAATAATTCAAAGCTTGATGAAATATTAATCTAAATCTTGCAATACAAATATTAAATTATTAATGTCATCAAACAAAATTTAAAAAGTAAACCCCACCTCCCTTGTCCAATCTCGATCCACTTTAGTCTAGAATATCAAACAAGTCGTTATAGTTTAAAGGTGATAATTGGTTTATGCTTATTAAAATGCATTTATTTCAAAATGTCGACAAGAAATTTAGATTTAATTTTATTATAAAAGACATAAGAGTCGAGATTTAAGCCCCTATTAGTAACTAGTTTAAAATATAACTTTTTTGTTTTTTGAATTTCTTTTTTTTGCAATTTTTGCTAAAAAGTTAAATTTGGTTCAAAGTAGGTTGTTTGATAACTTATATTTTAAGTTGGCTTTTTTGAAATTGATTGTTTGGATAAAAAGTTTTTTTTTTTTACTTTTTGTTCAAAGTGGATAATTTACCATTTTATATATTTGATATTAGCAATTATATATAATTGGTACTGGTAGTAAATAAGTTATGAATAAAGAATATTATTGTATTTTAAAAATAAAAATTTGTGTTTTGATTTGACTTTTTAACTTTTTTGTCAAATGAGTAATTTTAACTTTTTGACATTTTTAACCAAAATAATCAAAATTGCCAATCAAGCGTCGGTGTTGTAATAGATTATTTCATCACAGTGAGGACATCATGAACATTACAGGTTATAGCTTACACGTTGTAGCCATGCATAGTTGTTAATACATATTCGGCCGGTACGTATTATTTTAAAATAAAATTAATATGCTAATTACTTAACTTTGTACCGATCCGTACTAAACAAATACCAGCCATTGTTTGAACATCCCATATACAACTTATCCACAATTAATTTTTAAAACTAGTTCTTACTCTTTTTTTTTTTTATCCCTAGTTCTCATTTTTATCTCTGTACCCTAGTTAAAGTTTCAAATATTGCATAAAGAAAGAGTTTTAAAACTAATCAATATTAATTCATTATGAAAAAATAAAATATTAAATTTTGTTTGTTTTAAAATTAGCTATCGTTATATATAATTAAATTTAAATTTAATTTAGACTAATTAGCGCTAAGACTGAAACATTATCCACTTCTCTATCCGGTACGATATTTAAAACTATGACATTCATGAATGGGGAGCAAAATATTTTAGAAGAATAAATCAAACTTATTAAGGGGATAACTGATGATTAATCTGACTAATAACTTAATGAAATAAAAAAAACTCAAGAAACATACATTCTGCATTAGCAAATTAAATCAAGTTTGCAAGTGTGCAAGTGAAGATAATTGAAAGTGAAAAATAAATCTGAACAAAACTCACTTTTTTATTATTTTAAATTGTGGTGCCTTCCTTTCATTTGATAGAGCCCACAGCTTAGACTAATAAAAAAGTGAATCTATTCATGCACTTTTTTTTAAGTGAATCAATAAAATTAGACTCATGATAATAAGACAAACTAAACTCGAGGTAATGTATAGTTGCATAACAACATTATATTGTTTCATTTTCTTTGTTTTGCACTTTTCTGTAATTTACTTCTCACCATTGCAAATCAGTGTGCTCACTTGCATGAAGTAGATCCTCCATTTTTCCTTCTTCAAACATTATTAATGCTCACTTTAGCCCTAGCAGTTTCCCCAATTAGTGCCATCCAAAGATAGAAGAATAAAATTCAAGAAAGGAGTTTGAATTTGGAAGCAACATGGATAATTTAACAGAAATTTGGTGAATAGTTTAATTTAGAGACCGTTTACTGTTTTTTGTCTAGCATAAGATTTTTTAACAAGTAAGGTCTATCCGCATAAAAATTTTAACGTGCAAGATCCTTTTGGAATAAAAATACCCTAGAACAGAAAAATTTATCTATACTTTTTCAAAATATGAATAAAAAATACAAATAAATTTATCTGTATCTTTTCAAAACATGTTTAAAGAACACAGATAAATTTATTTGTCTTTTATTAAAAGCACATGTAAAAAATACAGATAAATTTATATGTCTTATTGAAAGCACGTATAAAGAACAAAAATAAATTTATCTGTATTTTTTCAAAATATGTATAAAAAACACAAACAAATTTATTTGTCTTTTATTGAAAGCACATGTAAAGAACACGGATAAATTTATCTGTGCTATTAAAAGCACGTATAAAGAACACAGATAAATTTATTTGTTTGCATTATCTGTGTTAATATGCAAACAGATAAATTTAACTATTTGCATATTAAACAAATGAATAACAAATGAGTATCAAACAAATAAATTTATCTGTTTATTATGCAAAACAGATAAATTTATTTGTTTATAAAATATTTTTAAAAAAAATCACGCAATTTGCACGTTAAAATTTTTATTGATAAATCTTACACATTAAAACTTATTTTTTTAGATCATTGACTGAAAGCTGCATAATTTAATAGCCATGAAGATGGACGAGTGGATAAAATAGCATAGAGAAAAACAAAATCATATTTTGATGTGTCGATTAGGTTTAAATAGAATAAGAGAGAAAGTAAATGTAAGTCTCACGTATTTTCTTAACACCATAGGATAGTGTGTAAAATTATATATAATATTAAATTATGTGTATCATGTTTGATTAAAGTGAGATAAGATATAAAAAAGAATCTATTATCATAAATCATAACATAATTAAAAGTTCATTACACTGTGCTCAACACTCAAAACAAGCTTTTGATTGATCTATGACTAAACTTTTTGTATTTATATATAAATCTCTCTAATATCCTACTATTTAGATATTATTTTTATGCATTTTAAAAATTATAACCAAATCTTTTCGATTCACGATTTGAAAAATAATTTCGATTCACGATTCAATTTTCAATTTGACAACTATGATATATATATATATATATATATATATATATAGAGAGAGAGAGAGAGAGAGGTGGGGGTGGGGGAATAACAAATTAAATAGCCAACATGAACAAATTCACCTCCAACATCGAAGTAATGAGATCACAAGGGTAGAGCATACAGATTGTAGGAAGATAGAGAAGTTCATAACAAACTGAAGGATAGCATACATTCTCATTTGAAGAGAGTATTGACAATGGATTTGACATTGAGCTTCTTGAGGTCTGTATATGACTGTCCGCAGCCGACAAACATGAGTGCTCCAGACACATAAACCATGGATAGTGCCTGCTCCAACCTGCATTATCAACAGATTCAAGTAAAATGCTGAATTTTGGCAATGCAAGTCAGGTTGGATACAATCAAAAACATTCAAACAATTTGCAAACCTGAGTAAATAATATATCTACACGCGCATGCGCACACATCTTTACTATATATAAAAACGGCAACTTCTTCCATTTTTTCTCCACCGGAATTTTTCTCCTAACGTGTGAACACGGCAGGTTCTTCCCTTTTCGTTTAGTATTTATTGAGCCACCACTGTTATTTCCTTCAACATAAGAAGTTTCTACCTTTTTCCCTTTTGTTTATCTGGCTCAAAGAAGACAAAACATTGTCATTAGCTATGGGCCCCACACCTACAAAGTCATTGCATGAATTGCCCTAACTTTTTCCCTTCGGCTCTCCCACAGAGCATCCGATTTCTCTAATATTTTCTTCCATTTTTTGTCTGTTTTCGTTGCAGCTGCCTCACCGCCTTTCTCCCACTGCAACAAACCCATCTTTGTCCCACCGCCTTCTGCTACAGTTGCCGTCACCATTCTCCTGGTCGGTACACTGGAAAAACTCTATTGGCCCCCAAAATGATTGTTAAACATAAAGACCCATCTACCTGTTTCTCAAACAGATAATTCTCACCCATTGATCAAACAAATCAGCCAAATCATTAGGCCAGAACTCCAAAAGTTCACATCTGAAAAAGGGTACGCCTCCTACTTCTACCTATTCCGCTTTTACTTTTTATTCTACTATTTCTTTAGCTGTTTTCTTTCTTCCCCTTCATGTGTAAAATGTTTATAGGTCTCTATAGGCTCCATTTAACCATGGCTTTCGTTCCTATCTCTTAATACTCCTGTGTGATTTGTATATATGCTCTTACAATTTTCTAACAACCTTGTTCATGCTTTTCAACTTGTAAATAGGCAGGCTATATATAGTGCCTTTCATGTGCTAAACATGTACTATGGGGCGCCTATTGTTTGAGGAGCCCAAATTCTTTCCTTTGCAGCATACTATCTTTCTATCATACACGACATGCTTTTGATAATGCTTCTGATTGGAAAGGTCATATTGTAAATGGAGCATATTGTCGCGGCCCGAGAATTGTCAAGGCACTAAAAGCTTGGAGAGAGGGGATGCAAGGCAACGGAGGCTCGTGGAAGATTCTAGAGGATGCTGGAAGGATCAAGAGTATGGAAGAAGCCTTTAAGAGCCTAGCGAATTCTAGAGAGTTTTGGAATATTCCAGAGCATCCTAGAAGACCCTGGAAAACCCTAGAAGGATATGGAAGATTTCACCATGTTTTGGAAGAGTGCGAAGCATTCTAGAAGAGTAGAAAAGTCTACAGAAATCTAGGGAAAGTTCGGGAAGGTGAATGGTAACCCTTGGATCGAGTTGATTCTAGTTGTCCATTGAAAAGGTGAAAGGCTATATAAGGGGTGAGGCTGTGAGGGCCTCATTTGAAGAGGTGTGCACTTTCCAAGAGTGGGGGAGCCAGGGAGTGCTCTAAAGGGGACAGCACTGGGGACAGCTCCAAAGAACTCTCTAAAGTGAGAGTGGAGATGGGCACTCAGGGAGAGTGTTCCACTGTAATCTCTCTAGGTTGAGAGAGTGTGGAGTGTCGTGTGTACCGGTGAGCTTGTCAACACTTGTGAGTAAGATTGTATCCTTGTAATCCATGTACACACATTCTTTATACAGTGGAACTTTTCATTATCTAAGTTCTTTGTGTGACAGTTGCGTGAGTAAAAATGGCTTACTTAGGCATTTGGGGCACATTGCTTAGGTGCCACACGGGACGCAAATAGGGTAGATGTCTTGGCCCGTGACACTATGGTGCTCAAAGTGTGTGTGATGTCTTCAGTTGGTAGACTCCGGGAAACTAGTTCCTTCTCTTAGTAATATTATTCCCTCACACTACTAATCAAAACTAAAAAAATAAATTGTTGGATGCTTTCTTGTGCAAATGCACACTGTGTCATGTTCTGAACATACTAGAGGGCGACATTCACACCATGTAAGTGCAAATGGCGTGTATAAAATGGAGGGCAAAGAAGCGAGAGACAACAGTGTGCCATGTGATTGTTTTTTAACATTTACTTTTTGCTATTTTTTTACATTTCAAGAGAAAAATAATATGACTCGCATTCTCGTATTGGGGAGAAAAACCACGAACATGATAGTTTTTAATTGTCCTGATTCCTTTATTTTCTTGATGAAAATAAAAAAATAAATTAAAATACAAAAACATTTTGAAGTAGTATTTTAATTGCCTTTTTTATCACTATTTTCAGTTTAATATTTAAATTGCTTTTATCACAATTTCCAAGTCTTTTAATGTCAAAAGTTTAATATTTTTTCTTCAAATAGGTACTTCTTAAAAACAAAGATGATTGCTTACTATACTTCGTATGTACACCTACAACACTCAAATAAAAATATAACAAATATTTACACTTTCTGCTTTCAAGCATCAAAATCAAATTGAATTGAGAAAAAAAGAAGTAAAGAAGACTCCTATGATCATTTGGGAAAAATAAAATTAGTATTATACAAAATATAAAGTATAGGTGTTTACATGTATAATCACGCTTATAATTACCCACACAAAACTTAAAAATAAAATCCAACATTGAACGAGCATTCAACCATCCAAGTACCAAGATTAAATTAAATGAAGAGAGAAAAAAATCAAAGAAGCCTCAGATGATTGTATTGCTCCGTAAGAAACAATATTACTTACAAAAATTGAATTTGGTATGCACTTGCATAGCCAGTTGCACTATATTGTTGTGTAGTCTTACTGAAAGTTTGTGAACAAATTGAAACTGGTACGGACTAAAGTGGCAAATTGGGCATCCTTAAAATGTCTTGACGTTAGAAGAAAATATCAAAAGAGTAGCATTGTTTACCAGATAACATGCAAAAGGCTGAGGATCGAAGTATATATAGAAAAAGTACGCATAGAATGTTTGTTAATACCTCTTCCACATATACATATTTTTACATATTTTTTTACATGAAATCTGCTTTGATACTGGTAGAGAAATGAAGTATACATAGAATGTTTGATTGATAGAGTAAATAGGAGGTCCGTGTTTTTTACAACTTCTAATGGGCGTGGGAATTAAAAACCAACTAGTTATGCTGACGCAGTGGTTTCAAATATTCATCATCCTACTAAATGTACAATGCAATCATAAGGCCAACTTTGAAGTAGTTATTAAAGGACATCTTTGATTAACTTAAAAAAATACAGAGATCCAAAATAAAGGAGACATCAATTGGTGTTTTCTTTTTGTATAATAGTATAGATGATTAACAACTAGCTAACATTAAAACGATGATTCTTTAACTATCTGTGGTTGAAGGACAAAAGTATACAATGGATTTGTTCTTTATAACATCTAATAAAGAAAAAGTGATTCATTGCACATCTTTTGCCTATCACAGATCCACAATTAACAATCACATTTTTGTATCTTTTACTCATTGCCAACAAATCATTGCATGTGCTGAACGATATAAAGGTAAGACCTGATTCCATTGCTTTTATCACGGAGTCAAACTTAAGCTTTTGGCTTAAAACTCTCCTGATTAAAATTATTGCAGATTTTTATTGTGCAGTCCGTGTAACAAACTACCAATTTGAAGATATATCAATATAATTAAAATATTAATTTCCTATTATAGTGTCATTCACAATTTGAAAATACTATTCAATGTAAGTGTTTTATTGGAGTTGAGTTAGGAGATACAACAGGAATTGCACTCACAATACTCTTGAGAAAACAAATGAATAAGTTACTTTCTTGAGATCTCGAATCCTTGATACATCTTAAGATTGCGGTAAGTGACTTTATTTTCTTTATAGATAACATAGAAGCACAATTTTGGGGGAAAAAAAAAAAAGTAAAGACAGTTACTCTCACTTTATTACACTTTCAGGAGCAACTTGGTTTACATGAAAAATAGGTGAGTGCACACTCATGTAGAGTATCTCTTCTATGTGAGGTTAGTAGAGAAGAAAACTGTAGCTTAAATATATAACAATTGAAGATCTCTAGCTGAAATATTAAATTCATTTATGATTGTGGCATGTTATACTCTAATTATACACATTATAATGTGATAGGATACAGATGTATGCGGATCTCTTATTACTTACCAATATTTAGCATGTACATCGCACGTGCCCGAACCTAGTAATTTTGATGCAGTGTGGTGGAAGGTCGTTTTGATAGATGCATAATGGAATATACGGGAAACACCATTTATCTCTCGTGAATCGATCATACCAAATGCACTAAAACATACGTCCAGAGCAATAACAATTATGATGTGCACGTGTTCGAGTGTGCGATCTAGCTCCCTTAAAAACTTGCTAGCGGTGGAGCAGTGTGGCGGTAAGGCCATAAAGTAAGTTCAGTTGGAAGCCTAAAGCCAAGAAGGTACGAACGAAGTGATGGAAGAATCAAAGCGGACCGGTCTCGTACTTGAAAAGTCATACGACAAAAGGCGGTAATACAATAAGGAAGAGAAAATGATTGATCAAGGCCGCCCTTACAACGATGGAATTTGTCCAAGGGCAAAACTAGAACGAAAGTCAAACTTTTGATTTGAACCCCCCTTCAACTAAAAGCTTCAACGGGGCTTACTAATTGGATATAAAGTCAAATTAATAATAGGATAGATTACCTTGTCATCAATGGTATCAAACTTGGTGAGCAGGATTCCATCAATCAATCGTGGATTCGAAGAGGTTGAGAGATCTCCTAATTTCTGCAAAAACAACAAACTGTTGCTTAGTGAACGGCAAAAAAATCTTAATATGAAATACCTATGTCACATGGACTTAGGGTGCGAGTGTCGGTGTGGGTATTTACAACTGTCAAATAATTCATATACTTTTCCTGTCTGGATACTGGGACATGGCACAATATTCATATTTCTTTGAACATTTCTTTTATTTCCTAGGATAAATGGTAGTTATAAGTTTCTATAAAGTATTTACTGTAAAATAAGAGTTTATGAGCAGTTCTATAATGAACTCGAATTACTAAATAGTGAACGTCCAACTAAATATCACGCATTTTATACCTTATTCAATTGTTGAGTGTCTAACGCAAGTACTTTATATATTTATAAGAGTGCACGTAATACACTGAAAAACCACCAAGATTGCACAAGAAGAGGGAAAAGCCTAAACATAGGTGACTCAGACCTCATTAAACTTCATCAACTGATCCACAGCATCATTCCCAACCAATGCCTCCCCAACGAACAGGACAAGATCTGGATTGTTGAGGTAGATAAGCTTTGACAGTGCTCTCATTAAACGTTCATTATCCTGTAATACGTATTACAGATTTTAACACGCAATGGCATTAGGATAACATATAAAAGAAATTCAAATGCCATATTAGAAAACAGTTTCA
>JAULJZ010165949.1:0-25490 GCA_032270985.1 Heliamphora pulchella | reverse complement strand
GAAGAGAAAAGAAACTAAAATTACATTATGAGAAAGGAAATAAAATGTTAGAAAAAGAAGATTACACTATTATAAAAAAAATAAAATAAAATGCTAGAAAATTAAACTAATACTAATAAAGAAAATAACACTAATATTATAAGAAAAGAGAATGAAACTGAATGACTAGTAAAGACGATCAAACTAATACTAGAAAAATGAAAGAAATTAAAAACAACTATTTAACTTAAATATGAAATGTAGTATTAATTACTACATTCACATAAATGTAGGTGCATTGTTACAACAATTAATAACATCATTGAGTTGTAATTGTCAAAATATATTAGCACCAATTAATGATTTGATTAAACTTAATTCAAATAAACAAATAGATAAACAAATAAACTAAATGAAAGAAAATACTAGAACATAAATAAGGCAATTAATAAATAAAGAAAAAGTACAATGAAAAGAAATGTATGAATTGAAATTGAATTTTTAACCTGGTCAGTCCAAAAGAGAAGAATTAGAGTTAGAAAGACCGGGGATCCAAACGAATTACTTAAATTGTCGGGGAATCGTCAAGTTGTGGAATGTGCATCGGCGTACCAATTCTCGGGTGAAAATCCAAGCTAGGGTTGCAATGTAGGCATTGGAAGGCTCAGATCTCGATATCTCGGCAGAGGTTCGGCGTTGGGGGTCGGAATCGGTCGGTATATCGGTAGAGTCTCTCTCACTCAAAATTCGTACTGAAAACGTACCCTGGGGTACGGTATTTATAGAGTTTATCTGCCAATGAGATGTTGCCACGTTTAAGGGACACGACAGGCCATTTGAAGTTAGCGGTCGCCACCATGAGAGTTGGCGGTCGCCAGGTTTTTGAAAGTTTTCACAAAGTTCTGTGGCGGTCGCCACAATTGAAGCTGGCAGTTGCCATGATGGAAGGTGGCGGTCGCCACTTTGGGCTAAGGTTTCTACTAAGTTCTATGGCGGGCGCCACAATGTAAGTTGGCGGTCGCCTTACTTGGGCAGCAAGTTTCGATGGTTCATTAAAATTTCATTGGCTTGAAGGTTCCGGTTCAAATACCGAGCTTGGATCACTTCTCGAGAATCGTACGGAGGCACTAATCCAGCTGTTTTCATCATCGGATTTGCCTAAGATTAGGCGGGGTCAAATTATGGTGTCTACAGTGTTCCACTAGAAGTCTTACTCATAATTACTCCATAGGTCCCTGCTGTAGCCCTATAAATATGGAGGTAGGCTGAACTAGTTGCATAACTTGTCTTCTAAGACTAAAGTTGTCCAAGTTCTATCGGTACGCATTCTTGATAGATTGTAGCCCACTCTACATTCAAGATTCGCATAAGAGAATATAGTAGAAGATCTGACAGGAGCTTTAACTCGGATTCAAATCGTAATTAAAAATTTGACTGGTAAAAATGTATTTTTTTAAATTAACTTCGAATGTACGGGTTTTATTTTGATCGTTCATCATCAAAAGTTTTATCTAGAGCTCGTTTCGGTGTTTGCTCGTCCAGTTAATTTTTTTTCATTAATCGTTTGCAAAAACAAAAATCTTGGCAGTTTTACCTCCAACATTTGTGTTATTTTTTAAAAGGTTATTTAAATTGTAAGTGTAAATATTTTTATACCTATGACCTTCAAAAATAACTTTGTTGTCAATTGAGTTTTCAATAACACACTTAGCATGATTAAAGATAATCTTGTGGCATTTGTCACAAAATTGGCTTATGCTAAAAAGGTTATATTTCAAACCATCAACAAGCAAAATATTTTCAATAGAAGGGGAAGAAATTTTACTAATACAATTAATTTCTATGATTTTGCCCTTACTATTGTCACCAAATGTCACAAATCCACCATCTTTAGGCTTAAGGGATGCAAATATTGATTTGTCACATGTCATGTGTCTTGAGCAGGCACTATCAAGATATCACATCCCTTTCCTGAATGAGGACTTGAGACACACCTGCAAAGAAAATCAAGTTTTGATTTTTGGCACCCAAACTTTCTTGGGTTCTTTGTTGTTAGTTTCCTGTGGGTGTATTCCCTTTGGAACCCAAACTTTTTTTGTAGTCAAAGTATGTGATTTTTTATATGGACAATATGTAATAGTATGTCCATGCTCATAACAATGAAAGCAAATAGCATTGGAATGATTTGAGGATGCTTTAACAAAAATATTGCTCAAAAATTTTTGTTTCCTCTTTGTTTGGTATCCAATACCAGTTTTGTCAAAAACACACATTTGCATTCCAAGAAGTTCGTCAAAGTTTTCTTTTTCAAGAGTACTTCTATTCACAATTTTTATAATATCTTCAACATCTTCATTTAAAACTTGGTTTTCATTTTTCAAAGACAAAACGTAGTTTGACAACAAATATTTTTCTTCTTTTAAAACTTCAATTTCACAAGATGAGGAAAGAATCAACTTTTTAAGAATAACATTCTTAGCACCCATTTTTCTTAATTCATCATGCAAATCTTCAAATGCAACTTGAAGTTCTTCTAAAGAAAAAGGGTTATTGGTTACCTCATTGTCTTCTTTGGCCATGAGGCAAAGGTTAACAACTTCATTTTTCTCCTTTTTATCCTCGGAGCTTCTATCCTCATTCTCACCCTATGCAGCCAACATTGTCTTATTGAATCCCTTCTTGAAGCGCTTTTTGAGTTGGGGACACTCGGCCTTCATATGTCCAGGCTTCTTGCATTCAAAACAAATGATCTCATCTTTCTTGTGATCATTCTTGAATCTGCTTGACTCACCCTTGAACTTGTTGGGTTCTCTTTTGTGCCCATCTTTCTTGAAAAATCTCCTTCCTCCTTATTTCTTATTTCTAAGAAATCTTTTGAACTTTCTTGTAATTAGGGCTAGATTTACATTTTCATCACCAGTGGAGTTTTCATCAAATTCATCATCAAGAATGAAGGATTTGAAAGCTATTCATTTCTTCTTTTTTCTATCATCTTCATCATCCATCTTAATATTCATCTCATGAGTCGTGAGTGAACCAAGAAGCTCATCCAAGCTGAGAGTAGTGAAATCATTTGCTTCTTGAATAGGAGTGACTTTAGCTTCCCAACTCTTAGGCATGCATCTTAGGATCTTTCTCATCACCTCTGCATTAGAGTAAGTCTTGCCAAAAGATTTTAATCTATTAATAATATCAATGAATCTAGTAAATATTTCAGAAATAGTTTCATCAAGCTTCATTTTAAATAATTCATAACTATGAACAAGCATGCTTATTTTAAATTCTTTGACTTGATTGGTTCTCTCATGGATAATTTCAAGTCTATTCCAAATCTCCTTAGCAGTGTCATGGGTGGAGATCCTATTGAACTCATTTGGATTAAGAGTGTAATATAGAATGTTCATAGCCTTAGTATTTTTTTGTATCTCTCTTATATTAGTCTCAGTCCATTCACTCTTAGGTTTACGGACAGTTATCTCTTCAACAGTCTTAGTAGGTCTTTTGAGTCCATTTATAATAACCCTCCAAAGGTCATAATCTACGTCTTAAAGGTAAATTCTCATTTTAACCTTTCAATAATTGTAATTTATTCCATTGAACAAATGGGATCTATTGGTGGACTGACCTTCTGACTTAATAGGTTCAATACTAGTGGTTGTTATAGAAACTCATAGGAGGTTAAGTAAAAAATAAGAGCTCAAGCTCTAACACCAATTATAAGTTCAGGTAACCCAAGAGGGGGTGAATTGGGTTTTAAAAAATAATAATAACAATTTTAAAAACCTTTTCAAATATAGCACGTATATCAAGAAATACAACAATAAAGAAGATAAAGCAGTTAGGGAGAGAGAAATCTAATCGAACACCAAGATTTATAGTGGTTCAGCTTCTTCCAAGCCTACATTCACTACTCAAGACTCCCCTTGAGAATATACACTAGGATTGAATGATTTACAGGCGCATTTAAAAGCCTTTACAGCCTTAAGAGGATCCTACAAAATAATCTCCTTTTTTTTTTTAATCTCTCTTGAACTCTTCTTTAAAGAGGATCACTCACTCTCTTAAAGGATCAAGGGTGGCACACCCTTCATTACAATAAATGAGAGAATTAAAGATTCACTGTCTCATTCTCTTTATAAATGATTAGAAATAAATGAGCAATAAAGAGAGGATCAACTTGATGAGTATTAAAGAGCAGTAAATGCATTCTTAAGGATTTGTGCTTTTGATTTTGAGTAATATAACAGTATCCAGATCTTCTAAGCTCTGAAAATTTACTCTTTATATAGCCATCTGTAGTAAATGACCGTTGATGGGATGGTAGAGGCAATTAATGCTCTGAAATTCAACCATTGGAACCAACACGAGATTTAAAATCTGTAGTAGGTGTCGACACAAAATCATTTGGTATGAACACAAAATGTCTAGAGCTTGGTTCTTCAAGTGGTTATGTTGATTCAGTTCTTCGTTGGTGTTGACTCAATTTCTGCATCTACCTCACCCGCACAGTGGTGTCAACTCATAGAACATTTGGTGTCGACCTAGTGTATTTCTTCAGATTTTCAAGTGAGACTTTGGTGTCGACTCAAAAACGTTTGGTGTCAACTTAGAAAGTTTCAGACGGTCTCAGTTGTTTTGATGTCGACTCATTTTCGTTGGTGTCAACCCAAAACTCTTACTTTCAAAAGGTACATTTGTGTCGACTCAACAAGTTTTGGTGTCGACTCTTTCTGACTTGGAATCAGGAAATGACTTGAAGTCTTTGTGTCGACCCTTTCTTCTTTAGTGTCGGCTCATTTGAGTTTCCCAAAAGGTGACTAGGTGTCGACTCAATTTCCTTTGGTGTGACTCATAGAACCCGAAGACTGGAACCTAATGGATCACTTCATGTCAACTCATTTTGCATTGGTGTCGACTCAAGTTGAAACCCGCAAGGCTGCGTAGGTGTTGACCTAAATCCTTTAGGTGTCAACTCATTTTGCTCATCTGCTTTTGACTTGGTGTCAACTCAAAGAGTATCTAGTGTCAACCCGAAGTGGATTCCGGTCCAATACTAAAGGTGTCGACCCAATATCATTTGATATTAACTCAAACGAGTACCTAAAACATCTTAACAAAGATGTTAAGGTGTCGACTCAATTTCTCAATGGTGTCGACACGCTTGAGAGTTTCGAGTGTTCTTTTCCTTAAAGTGTCGACTCAAATATCAATTTGTGTCGACACAAAACACTTTTTATGAGAACACTAAGTGTCAACCCATTTGATGCAGGGTGTCGACTCATTAGTCATGTAGTGTCGACGCTTACCTTTTGAGAAATAATTAAATATAATCTTTTTAAATCAATTTAATTAAGAAAATAAATAATTAAAATCACCAAATTTTAATTAAAAAGCCCTTAGGCTAACACTAGAGGAACAACCTTTGAGTTATTTGGCTATTTTGATGCAAAAATTTTCGGTTATAAAATTGATAAGAAGAGTACAAGTGAAATATGTCAATTTCTAGGACACTCTCTCATATCATGGTTTAACAAGAAACAAAACTCAGTAGTCTTATCTACAGCTGGGGCTGAGTACATTGTAGCTGGTAGCTATTGTGCACAGGATCTTTAGAAGAAACAATAATTAGAAGACTATGGTATATGTTTAGATCATATTCCCATTAAATGTGATAACACAAGTGCCATTAATATATCCAAGAATCCTATACAACACTCCAAAACAAAGCATATTGAGATAAGACATCATTTCGTTAGAGATCATGTTCAAAAAGGTAACATAGAACTTGAATTTGTAGGCACATACCACCAAATTGCTAATATATTCACCAAACCTTTAAATGAAGAAATATTTTGTTATATCTGAAGATAATTTAGTATGATATGTGCTCCAAATTGATGCTTAAATACCATACTAACCATGCCTGTTCAATGTCTATTCAATGCTTTTCATACTTTTTTTGATGTGTAAAAAGTATCGACTCAATGATAAAAAGGGTCAACACATGTGTGAAAGGACTGACTCAAAAACTCTATAATATCGACTCATTTTGATAAAAGTGTCGACTCTAGCTATGTAGTGTCGACTCGATTTGAATTCTTGCTCTCGGTAAAATTTGTGTCGATTCGCTTGTGAGGAGTGTCTCAATGAACCAAAAGTTTTGACACCATGTTAAAACATATCGACGTAATTTCCATTTTTAAACACCCCCTGTGTCCCGTGAAAAGTGTTGACTCTAATGCTATTAGTGTTGACACAATTCATAGAGTTTATATATAGGCAATTTTTTTCGCTTTCACGCTCAAACTCTTCAGTTTCCAAAACAGAAATCGTCCGTCTCCCTTTGTTGTTCGTCGAACCCTAGAGTCGACTCGTCTCCTCCCTCTCTCTTCGTCTCTCTCTCTCTCTTATAATCTCACCATCGATGCCCCCGAGAACAATGGGCAAGGGAATCAAGCGCCCTGCAGAAGGACTGTCAAGCCCTAGGGCAGCAGAGAAGAAGAAATCGAAGACGGCTGCTGCAACGATGCCAACCACTGACATGGGAATGGCCTCCTCACTCAAGTTCTAATTCTCAAAGTACAAGAATTTGTACTTCGCCTCTTTCGCAAGGTAATCCCTAGCCGTTCTATAGATTTTCATTTCTTTGATTAGATCGATATAAAGTTTTCTGAGTTGTTCACCGACCTCGATTGGATGAACTTACTTCAAATCTATGACCACCACTATCCCACACTTGTGAAACTTTTCTATGCACACTTCAAAATCATTAACCCCTCTAACAATACTATTACCACTTAGGTGAATGGCATTGACATTCGTCTGACCTCCAAAGCTTTCAATGAGATTCTTGGTCTTCCTGAGGGTCGACTCTTAGTTTCCTACAAATCGAAGAAGAAAACCATCGAAGGTTTTTCTTTTCATGACGTAGTGAAAGGAATTTTCGATGTTGATGTTGTAGACCCAACCAAGCCTCTTGAGGCCGACTCCCTGAAACTTGAGATGCGTATTTTGCATCATTTTGTGAACCATATCTTTTTACCTCAGTCTAGAAAATTTGGAGACGTTTCCTTTCTGTATGTCTTTATTATGTGGTGCATTCTTGAGGGCAAGAGACTTGATCTTGGATATCTTTTCATTTATGATATGTTACAGTCATATTCTAAGTCCAATTCCTCCATTCCCCATGGAATTTTTTTACCAAAGTCTTCCAACACTTCAGTGTTGATCTCGGAGTCCGTTGATCCCCTTTTCTAAACATAACCTTTATAGGAAAACTACATTGAAACATATGCAAATTTCTTTGGTTGATGGTGTTTGGATTACCTGTCGTGGTACCCCCTCTTTTAGCAGAACCCCTCTCCCTCCCTCTTATCAATCTACCTCACCCATTTTCATTGATTCCTCATCCCTTGTTCCGTCTTACTCCAAAGCAGACATACTAGGACCCTCCTTCTTTTTTCCTCCTCCTCCTCCCCCTATTGTTGATTCTGCTTCTACTTCTTCTGTTGGTCCCTCTTCCCAGCAAGTTGCTGAGTTAGTCACCCTTGTTCAGGGTTTGACTTCATCTGTGGCATCATTTCGTGAGAAAGTTGTTGCGAACCTTTACGACATTGGTTGTACAGTGTCTTCTATCTCTGAGATGGTCACCTCCCTTGAGAAGACTAACAGGATACTGAGAATGGACGTTGATAGTATCTGTGATGCTGGCAAATCTCTTAGCAAGAAGATGAAGCATAGCACTGAGACCATTGTGAAGGCCAACCTTGCCATTCTTGAGCAAGTTAGAAAAGAATATGACAAAGGTGTAGTTCTTGCTGTCCAACAGAACTCAAGGAAAGTGGAATAACACCTCAACTAGATCAAGGACGCATGGGCCAAGCAATTCAAACCCAAGAAATCAAAGGAAAAAAAGGCAGCCCATCTGAAGCATGAAGCAGACCTTGCCTTAGCTGTATTCTTCGCAGCTTTTGAACAACAAGAGAAAACATCCAAATGAGAAAGAGCAACAAAGGAACGTGCAACTGAGAGAAAGAAGGTGGCCAAAGATAAGAAACAAAAGAAAAAGCAGTTCGACGACATCTGAGGTTTGATGATTCCAAAAAAGGAGAAGAAAAAACATGGGAGAATAAGAAAAGGAGAAGGAAGAGAAGAAGAAGAAGATTAAAAAGAATTGAAGTTTTTTGATTGAAGGAGAAGTTGTAATTCTTACAAACATACACTTTCATTTTTGTGTTTTGAGCATGGTTTGTGAATGTCTTCTGGATGAACACTTTTCTGTTAAGTTTTTTTTAATGTGGATGAATGGCTATTGGGTTATGACAAATTTGTTAAAATATTGTATGCATGAACCTCACCTTTTATGAATCGAAAATTTCAAGTTTACATTAATTCTTGAATGGTTGCTTTGATATTCCTTTCGAGTTATCAAGTGTTGATAGTATGCCATATTGTGATTGATGATTGGGATTTGTAAGCTAATGTTATAATGATTGTTGCATGTTTGAGCATTTTGTGAGTTTTTGCATGCTTATGTTGAATCAAACTACCTTGAAGATCAATCTTCTTTTAAGTCTTTAACTGTTAATGTTTGATGTTGCAACTCTTGAGAAATATTGCTGTTGAATGGCTTCTTATTGAGTTTGTACAAATTGATTAAGGCTTAGAGATAAGGAGAGAATTCTTTTTGAAAATCTTTTTAAAAGTGTTTTCTAGAAAATGTTGTAATCATCAAAATGGGGGAGATTGTTAGCCCAATGGTTATTTAATTAGATTTTGCTGATTTTTGTAATTTATTTTTTTTACTAAATTAATTTAAAAGGATTATATTTAATTATTTTCAAGAAGGTAAGTGTTGATACTACATGACAAATGAGTCGACACCTTGTGCTATTTGTGCTGACACTTTGCATCAAATGAGTTGACTCTCAATGTTCATGTGAAGAATGTTTTGTGTCAATACAAATTGATAATTGAGTTGACATCTTAAGGCAAAGCATACTTGAAATTTCTCAAGTGTGTTGACATCATTATGAAATAGAGTCGACGTCTTAACATGTTTACTTAAGACGTTTTAGGAACTCAGTTGAGTCGACACCAAACTAATTTGGGTCAACACCTCCAATTTAGGACCGGAATCCACATTAAGTCGACACCAATGCAAAATGGGTCGACACCTTTGTCCCATTTACGGGATTCATTTTAGGTCAACACCAAAGTACTTTGAGTCGACACCAAGTGATCCTTCGGGTTCCAAACTTTAGGTTCTACGGATCGATACCAAAGTCACATGAGTCGACACATAGACACCCTCTGGGAAACAAGATGAGTCGACACCAAAGAAAAATGGGTCGACACGGGACTATTTTTTCCTGACTCCAAGTCAAAAGGGTCGACACCAAAGATTTATGAGTCAACACAAAGGTTCCTTTCGAAAATAAGAGTTTTAGGACGACACCAAACGAAGATGAGTCGACTCCAAAACAATCGAGACTGTCTGTGATTTTCTAAGTCGACACCAGAATGAAGATGAGTCGACTCTAAAAGTCCTTAGGCTGACTGTAATTTCAAGGATCGACACCACAATGCTTTTGAGTTGACACCAAAATTTTAGTAGTTAATCTGACAAAATGGGTCAACACCAATGATGATATGAGTCGACACCAAAGTCTTACCTAGAAACAACTGAAGAAATGCATAAGGTCGACACCAAATGTTCCATAAGTCGACACCCCTGTGTGGGTGAGAAAAATACTGAAATTAAGTGAATACCAACGAAGAACTGAGTCGACACGTTCACTCAAAGAACTAAGCCCTAGATATTTTGTGTCGATATCTGCGATGAAATTCAAATCTCGTGCTAGTTCTAACGGTATGGTTTCAAAACATTAATTGCCTCCACTAACCCACCAACGGTCATTTACTTCAGATGGTTGTATACGGAGTTAATTTTCAAAGTTTCAAACTTCTCGACACTGTTCTATTGCTTGAGTTTAAAGGTCCAAATCTTCAAGAAGCATTTACTGCTCATTTACTCCTCTAGTCGATTCTCACGCTCTTTAGCTCATTTATTTTTGATCATTTGTAAAGAGTATTAGTTAGTGAATCTTTGATTCTCTCACATTTATTGTAAAAGATGATGAGTCATCCTTGATCCTTTAAGAGAGTAAATGAATTTTTTAAAGAAGAGCTCAAGAGAGTTTATAAAAAATAGGCAATGTTTTGTAAGAACTTCTTGAGGCTGTAAAAGGTTTTTGAATACGCATGTGAAGCATTCGATCCTAATAGATATTTTCAAGGAGAGTCTAAAGAAGTGGACGTAGGCTTGGAAGAAGCCAAATCATTATAACTCTTGGTGTCTGGTTTATCTTTCTCTCCCTAACCTCTTTCATTTTCTTATTGCTTTACTATCTGTCAATTTGCCTGTGAAATTAAAAGATTTTTAAAATAGTTATTATTGTTTTAAAATCCAATTCATTCACCTCTTGACTTGCATATGACTAATAGTACTGGTTCACAAACACAGTAGCAATATCTTCCCATGTTCTCGTCTTCGCAGCATTTAATTGTTGGAGGCAAACTATCAAGATCATTAATTTGTAAACGATTTTTCAAAAAATAAAAACTAGACGGGCAAATGCTAAAACAGGCTCCAGATAAAAAAATTTTGATGTCGAACTATCAAAAAATAAAACCCGTGCCACCATAGTTAATTCAGATGAACACCATTTTGTTGATTCTTCAACTATGAACTTTGATTTCCAAGTTGAAGCTCCGATCAAACCTTCTACTGTATTTTTTATACGATTTTTGAACGTAGTGTGAGTTATGATCTTTCGAGAACTAAAATATGTAGATCCTGGATAACCTCAATCTTGAAAGACAACTTTTGAATTTGGTTCAGCCTACCTGTATATTTATAGAGCTGCGGTAGGGACTGTGGAGTAATTATAACTTAGACTTCTAGTGTAACCCAGATACCCATCCAGCGATTTTCACAAATATGCAAACCTCTCAGCAGTTTCTGTAATTATGAAATTTTGCAGCAATTTCTATAATTTTCATAAAACACTAAATTACAGTTCATACCACTAAAGAACTGTAACTACACTCTTAGCCATAATCTCAAGGCCAATTTGCATTGAACTCTTGTTATTAAATGCTTAACTCATCTCCCCACGTTAAGATTCTCAATGCACGCTAATTAAATTTAATTACTGATAATTTAATTTAATCAGCATCTTTAAAATTTCTTAAGCTCTTTCGCTTAACTTATTTGACTACCGAATAATTAAATCCACCTGCAAGATTTGACCCAGTCAAAATTTATAAGTTTTCTTTAAAAGGTATCATCAATCTCGAACAATCGGGACATGAATTTCGTCAATAATTAATATTCACTATATAATTAATACCGCTATCCAACTCACCGAAATTATAGACACATAAAAGATCGCACCCTCTAATGAATTAAAACAACGAATATTAAATATACGCAAATAATAATTATTTCAAAATTGAAAGCATAAGTATTCATAATAACCTTGGTGTGTGAATTAATTTATATAGTTAGTATAAAATTAATTGCCCCAATGTGGTCCTGTTTAATACACACAAAGTGTACTAGCACAGCGAGTCAGAACAATAGACGACGCTATTATCTATTTTCCGTAACCAAGATATGTATACTAAAACTCTATGCTATAGTCGTATTGATGGTTTGTTCATTTTCATCTAAACTGTTAACAAAAACTTATATTCTGCAAGAACCTATAATCTGGTCTTCTATGTGTAAGCCGTACTCTACACACTAGATTAAATACTGTGTAGAATAAATGACAACCATGTATAATATTAAAGAAATGATATTGCATACATTACTCATTAAGATTCTCATAAAATAGAAAAATAATTTTATTAAAATTAAATTAAATACCAAAATCAAATAAAATTCTTGATTTTTAGTATACAACCCTAACAATCTCCCACTTATACTCAAAACTATGTTGCCATATATCTGACTCCCATACCCTCTACATGACTGTCAAAAGGATCTGCAAGGATCTGCAAGGTTGTCCCCCTGATGCAATCTTGGTCACAACAACATCACCCCTCTGTATAATTTCTCGTATCAGGTGATACTTACGCTCAATGTGTTTTCCTTTCTTGTGGATTCTTGGTTCCTTCGAGTTTGTAATCGCTCTGCTATTATCACAATAATGTGTAATATCCGATTGAACTGAATGTACCACATCTAGATCCAACAAGAAGTTCCTGAGCCAAACAGCCTCCTTGGCTGCTTCTGGAGCTGCCAAGTACTCCGCCTCCATGGTAGAATCAGCGCAATATAGGACTAGTTGATACTCCTCCAACTTATAACTCCACCTTCCAAGGTAAACAAATATTCTGAGGTAGACTAATGAAAATCTTTGTTTGACTGGAAGTCCTTGTCTGTGTACTCCAAAAGTACTAACTGTCTGCCTGGTAAACCAACATATAATCCTTAATCATTTTCAGATACTTGATTATATTTTTTACCGTTGTCCAATGCTCTTGCCCTAATTAGACTAATATCTACTACCTATGCCAATGGCAAAGCAGATGTCGGGTCTGGTACAAAGCATAACATACATTAGGCTTCCTACTATCGAAGCATAAGAAATTGCTTTCATCTTTTTATCTCATTAAGTATCTTAGGACGCTGATCCTTAGATAGAATGATTCCATACCTGAAGGGGAAAAACCCTTTCTTGGAATTTTGCATGCTAAAACGAGTAAAGATATCATCGATATACTTTGCTTGTGATAAGCCTAGCATCCTTTGTTTTCGATCTCGCATAAACTTGATCTCGAAGATGTGACTGGCTTCTCCCAAGTCCTTTATATCGAACTACCCAGATAACCATACTTTTACCGAAGATAACACCCCCACATCGTTTTCGATGAGCAAGATATCATTTACATAAAGTATTAGAAAGACTACCACGCTTCTCTCACGTTTCATGTACACACGGGACTCATCTGGACTCTAATCAAAACCATAAGACTTTATGGCTTGATCAAATCAAGTATTCCAAGATCTCGATGCCTGCTTAAGTCATAAATGATTCTCTTAAGCTTACACAGCATGTGCTCCTAGTCCTTTGTTATGAAACCGTCTGACTATACCATATAGATACACTCGTCAAGACTTTTGTTAAGAAAAGCTGTCTTGACATCCATTTGTCAAATTTCGTAATCAAAATGAGCCACAATGGATAAGAGAATTCGGATAGACTTAAGCATGGCTACTGGCGAAAAAGTTTCCTCGTAATCGATTCCTTCTTTCTGATGGATTTTATCCCTTTAGGTGGTTTTGTAAGTTCCCAAAGCAGATTAGAATACATAGATTTTATCTCTGAATTCATAACATTGTCCCAAAAATCTAATCTTTGTCCTAGAGTGCTTCACTGTAGTTACAGTCTTTGGTATCTAGTTCAGCCGGAATTCTTGTGAAATCATTTTAACCACACTTTCACATTTCACTAGTTCCTTCCACCACCATTACCTCATGGGTGAATGGTGTCAACATTCACTTGACTCCATCTCTTAATGAGATTCTTGGCATTCTAGAAGGGGATATTTGTGTTCCCTTTAACAAAAAAAATCCATTGATCTTGAAGGTTTTTCTTTTTTCGAGTTTGTAAAAAATATTTTTGAGAATGATGGCATTGACCCTACCAAGCCCCTAGAGGCTAACTCTCTTAAATCAGAAATGCGCTTATTAAATCACATGGTGAACCATATTTTCATACCACAAATGGAAAAATTTGGAAATGTCACATACATGCACATTTTTATCATGTGGTGTATTCTTGAAAAACAGAGCCTTGACCTAGGTTTTTTTATTCATTTTTCACGTGTTTCACTCTCACAAGAAATCAAATTCCTCCCTACCCCATGCCATGTACCTGACCAAAGTTTTTCGCCATTTTGGCGTAAACTTATCTGAGAAAAAGGCGGTACCCTTTTCAAAACACGACTTATATGGTAGTTCCACTCTTAAACATATGTAAATTGCAAATGTTGATAGAGTTTGGACTACATCCCGATGTAGTACCCCCTCCTCCACTAGAACTCTTCCTCCTCCTCCTCGAGATGTTTCTCCAATTCATGTAGATCTTGATGCTCCTCCAGCTCGACCTGCTTTTCATGGTCCTTCTGATACTCCTGGTTCCTCTTATGCTCCTCATCCTCTTCCTCTCATATTTGCCTCTGCTCCATCTGCCTCCTCCTCTGCTCTAATTTCTGTTGATTTAACAGAAGTAGTTTTCCTGATTCAAACTTTATCCTCCTCCGTGTCTTCCTTTCAAGCCAAAGTGGACCAAAACTTCTTTGATCTTAACCATACCATTTCTGACCTATCTAATAAAGTTAAGCACCTCTACAAATCCAACCGCACACTACGCAAAGAGGTTGAAAGAGCAACTGATGCCGGGAGATCATTGTGTTGTACATTGGATGACAACATTGTCTGCATTGTTAATGCGAACAATGTCATTCTTCAGCAAATCAAAAAAGAATATGACGAAGGCGTGGTGATGGCTATCCAAGCCAATTCTCAAAAGGTCGAAGAGAGTCTACAATGGATCAAACAAGCTTGGACAAATCAGTTCAAACCAAAGGAGACTAAGGAAGAAATGGCAGCTCGTCTCAAACGCGAAGCAGACCTTGCACTGGCTGCTAGATATGAAGCAATGGCCACTGCTGAAGCCAAGGATGAGCGAGCATGAGCTTCCAAGAAACGGGCCTCGGCCAGCAAACAAAGAGCAGAAGAGAAGAAGAAATTCAAGAAATTCATAGACGATCAGTGATTTTTTTGTTTTTTATGTTTACAAAAGGGGGGAAGAGAGTGAAGAGAAAGAGAGTAAAGGAGAGCTAGAAAACTTTTAACATTTTGTTAAGTTTTTATGAAGGAGAAGATGTAATAGTTTGAACATACATTTTTTTGTGGCTTGGATGAATGCTGTTGAATGATAGTTTTCATTTTCACTTATATATGATTGTTGAATGTTTTGGCTACATGGTAAATTGTTTTGAATGAATATTTATATCTATGTGTTTGTGCAATCTTGTTCATACATGTGTTTGGATTGTGTTTAGAAAATCACTTTGCACATATTGGTTGCGTTGCACAAGTTTGTTAAATTCAAATTTTTTTTTGAGATACTATTGCCAATCAAATTAAAAATGTATGCTATCATGTTGTTTAAATGCCTAACTTTTATGAACGCATATCATGTTTAAGGCATATCGATAAGGGGAGGACCCTTGTTGAAAAATCTTTTCAAATATTTTCTAGAAAATGTTGAATTGGTTGTAATCATCAAAAAATGGGAGATTGTTAGCCCAAGGGCTTTTATTTTGATTTTGATGATTTTTATAATTCATTTTCTAAATATAAATAGATTTAAAATGATAATATTTTATATTTTTAAAATAAAAGTGTTAACATATTTGAACAATTGAGTTAACACCTTTACCCGAAAAAATGACTTATCTCTCAAAATGATTAAAATACATAAGTATTCTTGCATAAGAATATTTTGTGTTGAACCCAATTGAAAATTAAGTCAAACACTTTTAAGGCAAAATATACTTGAATCATATCAAGTGTGTCAACACCTATTAAACAAATGATTTGTAATCCTAACTGTTTATGAAGTTGCTTTCAGGCATCAAAATTTAGTGTCGACACAAACAAGTTTTATGTCAACATAAAAGAGCCGAAGCTCTCAGGACTCAAAATGAGTCGACACAAATTGAATTTGTGTCGACACAAAAGTGTTTCTCTCTTTTGGTATTCAATAATTTGAGTCAACACAAATGAAAAAATGTGTCGACAAAAAAGAACCGAGGCCACCTACAGATTTTGGGCGTCGACACAAATGAGAAGATGAGTCGACACAAAAGTCTCGAGCCCACTTGAAGAATTTTGGTGTCGACACCAAAGTCCAAAAGTGTCGACACAAATATCCCGAGGGTTCCTGTAGAATTTTGTGTCGATAGCAAAGAAGACTTGAGTGGACACAAAGTGCCTCCTCCCGGATTCTGAAAGTTCAAATGAGTCGACACCAGATCCAAATGTGGCAACACCATAGTGTTGGTGAGAAAGCTTGCAAAAATTGTGTCGACCCTTCAGAAGAATTGTGTCGACCCAACCACTTAAAAGGACCAGCTCTAGACATTTTGTGTTGACACCAAAAGGATTTGTGTCGACACCTGCGATGGAATTTCAAATTCGCGACAAACCTCAACGGTTGAATTTCTGGCATTTATTGCTCCCACCTACCTCCATCGGTCATGAATGATCAAGTGCTTATATAAGGAGTAACTTCTTAACACTTAATCTCTCTAGAGACCTACAATCACTGTTTTATTTCTTGAATCAATTTGATTACTCTCAAGTTTACATTTATTGCTGAAACTCCAACTCTTGTTCCTCACATCTCTTTACCTTCTCATTTATTGTTATTCAATTTTTGAAAAAAGAGTGAGTGTTACTCATTAATTTCCTCATTTATTGTATTCAATGATAAGTCACCCTTTTATCCTTTGAGTGAATGAGTAAATCTAATCAAAGAAGAGTTCAAGAGAGATTAGAAGAAAATGGGGCTTGTTTTTATAGGATCTTCTTAAAGCTGAAATACGCTTTTGAATGTGCCCGTAAATATTCGTTTACTCAAGTGAAGTCTTCAAGTTGTAAAGACTTAGAATGCGCCAGTGAATCATTCTATATAGTGAAAATACTTAAATGATAGCTTGAGGAGTGGACGTAGGCTTGGAAGAAACCGAACCACTATAAAATCCTTGGTGTCTGGTTCTATCTCTCTATCCCTAACCTTTTTAATATTTTATTTACCTTATTTCCTTCTTATCTTGCTTTATTTGATTGCAATATTAAAAGATATTTTAAAAAAATTTAAATTATTATTTATTTTTTTAAAACCCAATTCACCCCCCTCTTGGGTTGTCTAGAACTAACATGACCCAAGCGTAAGTGTTAAAGAAACGTTTGGTTTATCAAAAAAGCAAACTTTCTCTTATATGGTAAATTAGATGTATTATTCAATTCAGTTAGTTGCAGTGTATGAGAGATTAGAGTAATAACATAAAGATCACCTACCAATGTACCAGAACAGATAACGTTTTTATTATCCTTAATAATCACAAAGTTATTAAAATAAATCAAATATCCGTCTTTAACTAATCTAGAAACGAAAACTAAGTTCCTTCTAATAGAAGGTACATAAAGACAATCTCTCAATATTAAAACTCTATCTCTACTAAAACTGAGAGTGACATCTCTCACTGCAAGTGCAGTTACCTTTGTATTATTTTCCATATGCAGGTAAATCTCCCTATCACTAAGTTGTCGGGCTTCCTAGAACCTCTGCAATGATTTACAGATATGATTAGTGACTCTCATATCTACACACTAGGTTCCGATAGATAACACCGCTAAACATGTTTTCACAACTAGTGAATAGAAATTACCCTGTTTGTTCTGCCTTCTAAGAAAAACTGGACATAGCTTTATCCAATGTCATGTCTAGTTGCAGTGAAAACATTTACCTTTTGGCTTTTTCACACCAGTCAGTGTCCCACTAACTAGCTTTGAAATCGTGCCACCCTATTTCTGAACATTTTTCTTCTTCATGTCTTTTGGCCAAGAGGAAGAACCCTTTTCAGAAATAAACACATTTTCTGACATTGAAGATGTCACGTCCCATTTTTATGAATGGTATTCGTGACCGGCCAGTGAGTCAAGCTCACCCGAGACCTCTTTTTTTTTCCACTAGTTTAAGGATTTTCAAAAATATTATTTAGAAAATGTTTAGCGAAAACAAAAATTTACAAGCATTCCCAGAGCCAAACTAGTGTCATGAAGTATGTTAACTTTACAAGAAAAGATCTGAGTACAAAACATTTTTATCTAAATATAATCAGGTACACGTGTCCCAACTAATAACACAAAATGATAGTTTATTCTCTTCGACCGTCCGGCATTCACCTTACCCTGAATTGTCACAACATCAATTTCATAAGCACAAAGCTTGTGTGAGTGCACATATATCAAGGTTACAGGTTTGTCATGAAATATCAATTTTACCGTATAAAAATATCTCATCAAACTGTTTTGTTAAAAATATCATTTTTCATAGACAGATTACAGGCATTAAGCCCTAGCAGGTTTTTATAAACAAGTTACAGACATTGTGTCTTAGCAGATTTTCCATAGACAGGTTATAGACACTAAGCCCTATAAACGATGATAAACTCATGGTTATGCTAATATTACGTAGGGAGCAACCCCACAACTCTTTTCGCTATGATATCATAACCAATAACCACCTGGCCGTAATCCCATTCTTATACACCTCGCTGTTCAACACCCCAGCGATCGGGCTAACACCATTCAAGCTATCATCATATACACATTTTCAAAATAGTCTCAACAGAATAAACATATCTTTCTCAAACCATGGATAACCACATTTTTCACAGATATCTCCATGACAGGAAAGTCATTCGAAAAATGTCATTTTATGCGAAAATACAATACTTTGCATTCAAAACATAACAGGAAAGCTCAAGTAACAAAAATATATGAGACTCACCTAATCATAGCAGGAGTTCATTCAATTAATCTTATCCAAGCATGTCCAAATCTAGATAAACACATAAAATACTAATTTTAGTGAAATTTTCATAATTGCGTTAACCTATTATATCTTATCTTTATCGAAATCTAAAAGTTTATTCTATTGTAAATTTTTTATTTTAAAACTTGATTGCTATAAAACTTAATAAAATAAATAATCATTTTGTACGATTTTGGCCTTTAACCTTCTTTTAATATGAAAATTTTAATTTTAACGAAATATATTTTTTTAAGCTAAAAAATAATAAAGCTAAACATTAGAAAATTCGAAAGAAAATGGAACAATAAGATTTCTAGTTTCAAATAATGTCATAGAACTAAAGTTTAGAGGAAAAAAAACATTAATCTCATAAAACTTTATAATTTCGTTAAATTAATTTATTTTGTTTTGAAAAAAAAAATTTATTCTAACTTAAGAGAACAACGTTAAATTTTTATTTAACCCAATTAGATTTCATAATATTATGAAAGTTGTCTTTGTTTAAAGACTTAATCCATAATATAATATTTTATTTTAACTCTCAATCTTTGACACAAACAAATCTTTTAATTTAACTTGTACTTATTTATTTCTTTTTCCTTAAAAAGGAATTAAATTTCTTTATTTCTTTTAAAATTCTTGTTAAAGAGAACTAAAAACAATTAGGGACAACAAACAAGGCCTCAACCCAATTCTCTCACACACAAACCACAACACAACACTCACACACATAACACACACATACCATTAGCAACACGCACAACACATACTCACTGCACTCTGAAACATCACAGAGGCTCTCGGTGGTGGCGTATGGTTCGGGTGGTGGTGGCTTTATTGGCGAGAGAGTGAGGGAACAATGAGGAGGAGACGCGTGGTGGTGCGATGGTGTGTGGTGTGTGGTGGTGGAGTTAGTCATGGAAGAGAGAGAAGTGTCGAGGAGAGAGGGAGTGATAGAGAGAGAAATCGACGATGGTAAACGGTTAGAAGGGACGGCAATGTCGGCGTGGGGTGACGGGCGGTGGGGCTTGCAACAGTGGGGTGCAGCTGTGATGGTGGCTCTGGTGGCGGGAAGGGGAAGAGGGAAGCCAGCAGATGTGGAGAGGGGGAGAGAGAGAGAAAGAGTGAGTCCCGGACCCGTCTCTTTTTGAGACTTATGTATATATGATGTGTTTTGCACATATGTTTCAATGATGTATGATTTACTCGTTGTGATGCATTTTTAAGTTTATCTGAACATGCAGGGTCGGTTCTCGGGGTTGTAGAGAGTTGCCGTGCGAATTTTGAAAATTCAAAAAAAAAGATATTTTGGAGGCCTATAAATATCGGGACTTAGATATTTTCAAAAAGATATTTTTGAAAACTTAACTTCTAAGTTTCCTTCAGTTTTCTCTCTGCCTTCTCTCTAACTTCTCGGCGGCTCGGGGCTTGATTTTTGACAAACTAACTGTTGATCCTTAGTATCGGCATCGTGGTCTACGCATCCATCCAGTTAGAATTTTATTCTGGCGAAACATGGTTTTGCACGTGGATCGAGACATCGAGTTTTGAACTCACCGAGGTAGGATCCTAGACTGTATAACTATTAGAGGGTACTACATGTAATCCTACGTGTTTCTACCGTTTAAAAACGCATGAAAAGTGATTTATGTTTCAAATCCAGTTTTGGGTTAAAATCGTTTTTCGGCGTTCGGTTGGGTGAAATCGAAAGAGGGATGTTTCTTTCGAGGTTTTATGATAGCCTCGAGCTCGTATATGCTCTTAGGTATCAAAACGGGTGTTTTTGAGGCTTGATCTGAGATTTAAAAACCAAAATCGTAGCTCAAAAACATGATCTGGGCAGGTTCAGTCGACTGAACCTATGAGTTCAGTCGACTGGACCTGGGAGATCAGTCAACTGAAATGGTTTCTGTTTTGGTTTGCTTTTTCAGTGTGTTTTTCAGTCGACTGGAGGGTGAGTCCAGTCGACTGAACCTGGCTGTTTTGGAAAATGATGTGTTTTGGTTCAAGCTTTCCTCATGCGATGTCTATCCGAGGTTTTTATGAGATTCTATGGTTTCAAAAGGGGGTTATCAGAGGTTTTCAAAAGGATGTTTGAAAATGGAGTCTTGGGAAAACTTTTCAAACGTGTTTGTGAATGTTTGGAGCTAGCCTTTGGGGCTGAGTCTCGACTTCTAAAACATTTTGGTGAAAATCATGTTTTGACATGTTTTATTTGATCTCCATGGTTCATGGATTGGATCCCCATATATACTTGTGTTATGTATTTGTTTTTGTGAGTTGATTTTGAAATGTTTATCCATAGATGTACCATGGCAATAGGTATTGTTGAGTTGGACTTCGATTGCTCCTCAGTGTTAGTCTGAAAACGTGCGCAGCGTAGGTGCTCTGTACCTTCGGGTTAGTACCTGTAAATTGAGTGATTGGATGCTTTGTACCCTCGGGCTCAGGTCCCGTAAATTAAGCTGTAGGTGCTTTATACTTTCGGATTGAAACCCGTAAATTGAGTGGTTGGTGGGTGCTATGGACCGTCGGACTTGACCCGTAAATTGAGCAGTTACGTTGTTGTGACTCCGTATAGAACTTGCCATTATCAAGCCCGTGGGCCTAGGATAATGGATGAGAGTCTATAGTTGTTGCCTTTGTCTTGAGTTGACAGAGTCGGTATATAGGATTGCATTTTATCGTGTCTCCTCGGTTGCGTGTCTCGAGTGAAGAATGCTGTGTTTTACTGCTTTCACTTAACTGTGGCATGATATCTGTCAGGTTATATGCATAGTTTCAAGGATGGAAAACTGATGGGCTTTTTTTTAGAGGAAAACCTGTTTTGAGCTTTTGTGATCGAGTTCGCTCCCACCATATAATTACATGACCTGTATTACAGTTTACAGTCTATTTTCTATTGGGTTTCGGCTCACGGTGTGGGATTTTTGCTATAAAATTTTTTTCATGTGGGCACGAGGAGTTGACCTAGTGCAGAGGTGATGGAAGACTTGCTGTAGTTTTCCTTTTTTGAGACATGTACTTACACATGTGACGCCTGTTTAGGCTAATTTTGTACGCCGTTTGGCGATATGCTTATTCATGTACGAGAATGCATGTTTATTGTTTATGAGAGTGGAACTTGGGAAATCTTTTATCCAAATGTTGTATTTTGATTATCAACTGTGAAACCTATTTTCCTTAAATGGGTGTTTTGGTAGGCTTTCATGTGACCCGGATGTTTGGGGCATGACAACTTGGAATTAGAGCTCTGGATTCAAATACGTATGAGCCATGGGAATGAGGGTACATCACCTTGTGAGGATGTATGTATGCTTGATTGCATGTGTTACAGTATTTTCCTAACATTGCATGATAGCTTATGGTGCATACGTGGGTATGGAGGTTGGACCTTAGGATTGATTAGTCTTGCTTTCGGGCGTTTGGATTAACAAACTTAGGAGCCATGTTAGAGACGTGTTTCACGGACGTGATTTCTAGCAAGGAATCTAAGTAGGTTATTCAGATGGATGAGTCTTTCTTGTTGGTTCTCCTCGGTATGTGAGATGTGATGACATGATATTACGTGGCTATGTGTTAGCATACTTATCTGTCTTTTACATTAGCAATAACATGTTGTCTGGATTCTTATCCTGTTATGTTGCTTTCGTATAGAGTTATGTCCACGCGGGGAGGACGAGGTCAAGGTCGAGGCCGTGGCTGTGGTTCTGGCCGAAGGGATATTCCAGTCCCAGATATTGGGGATGCTAATGCACCCCAAGGACCTGTTGTTGAGGGAGTTCTGTTGCGTGAGATGGTCGGCTCCATCCGGCAACTGGCTGAGGCTACTAGGGGTATGAAGAGTGTACCTGAGTCGAGAGCGACGGTTGCAATGCGTGAGTTTCGCTGTCTGGACCCTCCTACTTTTTCTAAGGATCCCAATCCCACGGTTGCCATTGAGTGGCTGGAGCTGGTTACCAGGATCCTTGATTCGCTTCAGATTAAGGAAGATGATCTGAGGGTTATATGTGCCACCTTCCAGCTGACAGGGAGTGCTCACATGTGGTGGAAGTTCACCAAGACCACAGTGGCAGGCACTTGGGATGCATTCACGAAGGTATTTCTAGAGAAATACTTTCCAGCGACTCTGAGGGATCGCTACAGAGAAGACTTCCTGTTTCTAACAGAGGGGACGATGACAATGCTTGAGTACGAGGCTGAGTTCACTAGCCTATCTAGGTTTGCACAAGAGATCGTACCTACTGATGAGTTCCGTGTAAAACGATTTGAGAGGAGTTTGAGACCTACTATTCGAGACAGAGTGGCAGCCAGCGTTCAGGATGTAGGTATTTACAGAGCTGGTGGAGACTACTATGAAAGTGGAGGATACTCTGAATGAGACGCGCAGAGACAGGAACAGTAGGAGTCAGCAATGCGGGGGACGCACACAGGATCAGGGGCGCAGGGAGAACAAGCACCGATGGACATCTGGTCCGAGTTCGCATCTAGTGGGGTTGTATCCACCACAGTCTTCTGCATCCACGCCTCCCGTAGCTTCAATGGGAAGGTCAGATCAGAGAGGGCTTCTTTGTCACAGATGCCAGCGGCCAGGGCATCGTGCGGCTGAGTGCATGAGTGCAGCGCCTGTTCAGGCACCGTCACAGTCGCAGGGGAGGGGGAGGGGGCCAGTGGTGTGTTTTGAGTGTGGGCAGTCTGGGCACATCTTGAGGAATTGTCCTTAGGGAGGGAGCATTCAGAGTACAGCAGCAGCACCAGCAGTTCCATCTAGCCAGGGACGACAAACGTATCAGGAGCCTAGAGCTCAAACGTCCAGATTTGTAAAGGGGGTGCATCAGTGCAGTCAGGTAGACAGCCGGCAGTTCAGAGCCGCAGCGGACCGGCCAGAGCTTATGTTCTTGCAGATCCTAGTTCATCTAGAGCACCGATTGTGCTCAATGCTGCTGCCACCACCTCCATGATCAGAGGTACCTTTCTAGCCCATAGATCATGGGCTAGTGTTCTTATCGACACCAGAGCATCACATTCATTTATATCATCTACTTTTACATCTGCTTTGGGTTTGGAAATGGACTGGTTGGGTAATACTATGTGCGTGGAGACCCTAGTGAGTGGGAGTGTGAAGTTGAGTCTTGTCTGTAGATCCTGCGTGTTGGAGGTCGCCGGTTATTGTTTAGAGTTCGACCTTGTTATTCTAGACATGACCGCATTCGATGTCATCCTAGGGATGGATTGGCTGACCACCTATCATGCCTTTATCGATTGTGATCGATCGAGGGTAACGATTTGTACACCGGCGGGAGAGTGCTTTTATTTTGTGGGTGACCGGGATGAGGGTTTGAAGTCTATGCTAGGCGTTGTGCGGAAACAAGGCAACCTGGGTTTCCTTTTTGCAGCCCTTATGTTGGATGAGGTAGTTGCAGTTCGAGGAGAGTTACCTCCGGTGGTTTGCGACTATTCAGATGTCTTCCCGGACGATCTGTCTGAGTTACCGTCGAGCCGGGAGGTAGAGTTCTTTATTGATCTAGTTCCCGGAGCTGCTCCCATATCTATACCGTCTTATCGCTTTGCACCTGCTGAGTTGTGTGAACTCAAGGTATAGCTTTAGGAGTTGCTAGACAGAGGATTTATACGTCTGAGTGCTTCTCTGTGGGGAGCTCTTGCTCTTTTTGTGAAGAAGAAGGACGGATCTTTGCGTTTGTGTATCGATTATCGAAAGCTGAACCAGGTGACAGTGAAGAACAAGTATCCAATGCCGAGGATAGATGATTTGTTTGATCAGCTGAGGGGTTCGAGCTGCTTCTCGAAGATTGGCTTAAGGTCGAGATATCACCAGTTGAGGATTAGAGACGAGGACATGGCGAAGACCGCCTTCCGGACTCACTATGGTCACTACGAGTTTTTGGTTATGCCGTTCAATCTGACGAACGCCCCTTCTACGTTAATGAGTTTGATGAACCGTATTTTCCATCCTTATTTGGATAGCTTTGTGGTAGTGTTTGTGGATGATATTCTGATATATTCACCCACCAGGGAGGCGCATAAGGATCACTTGCAAATCGTTCTACAGACCTTGAAAGAGCACCGCTTGTACGCGAAGTATGAGAAGTGCGAGTTCTAGATGTCTGAGGTGAGGTTTCTTGGACACGTGGTGTCGACAGACGGGGTAGCTGTGGATTTGTCAAAGACTGATGCTGTGACAGTTTGGGAGCGACCGAAAAGTGTCTTGGAGATTCGTAGTTTTCTGGGCTTAGCAGGGTACTATCGGCGATTTGTGAAGGACTTTGCGAGACTTGCTGCACCGATGATGCGTCTAACGCGGAAGGGAGTTGTATTTGTTTGGAGTGAGTCCTGTGAGTCAGCATTTCAGGAACTGAAGACGAGGTTGACTAGCCCGCCAGTGTTGATCATTCCAGAGCGAGGCTTGGGGTATACTGTATACTGTGATGCATCACATGACAGTTTGGGATGTGCTTTGATACAGGGCGATAAAGTTGTAGCCTATGGTTCCCAGCAGTTGAAGACGCACGAGAGGAACTACCCGACACACGATTTGGAGTTAGCAGCCGTGGTCTTTGCCTTGAAGACATGGCGTCACTATCTTTATGGTGAGCATTTCAAGGTTTTCTCTTATCACAAGAGCTTAAAATACTTGTTTTCGCAGAAGGACCTGTGTTGGAACGCGGAAGGAAAAATAAGAACCGGCGCCGTGAACGAAAAAAACGGCACATGCATTTTTCATGAAAAATCTTATCCATGAACAGATATATTAAGATTAAATATACCTTCAAGAAACTTGTACAAGTTTCTTTGATGCAGAACAACGAT
>JAULJZ010165940.1:0-25493 GCA_032270985.1 Heliamphora pulchella | reverse complement strand
TATATATATATAAAAGAAGAACCCATAAGAGCTGAATGGTACTCTTGTAACAGCTTTACCACAAATATAATAATAAAAGCATTATGAAATTTACTTGAAGAACCTATAAAGTGTAACTGTCAGCATATATAGCATGCAAAATTAAAGTTGTGGTATTAAACCTCTCAATGCTCAAATGGTTAAAGATTAATGCATTTATACATAATTGTTCTACAAATCCATAACTGAACGTGAGTTCTTAGCATTCAATTGCAAAACAGCTAATACATTAATTTTGTTTAAAGCAATGTAAATTTATATTATGACAAACTTAATTTTGTATTTTTGAATAAAATTAAATGATTTTGTAAAATTCCAACATAGAAACCTTAGGAAAAGTTGTAATGTGATAATGGAATATTGTATGTGTAAGCAGGTTGAGGAAAGCATGAATAACCTGCTGCTTTGACGTTTTGGGGCGTCAGAATTGTGTTATATATGCAAACAGGTTGAGGAAAGCATGAATCACCTGCCGCTTCACTGTTTATGGTGGTTGGGCTAGAGTTTGGTTTCCTTAGTCTTTGGTGTCAAGAGGGAAATCCCATCTTTAGTGGGTGATTTTTTTTTATTTCTTTTTATCTGCAAACACGCACACAGCCACTCCCATCTTTAGTGGGTGATATTATTCTAGGCTGCTTGGGTTATGGCTGTTGCAGTTTGCATAGCTTGGTAGAATTTTTGCTTCTGGTCATGCTATCAGTTGAGAGGGTGTTATGTCTTTGTTTATTTCTTGGGATATTTTATATATTCCTGTGGATATTTATGCGGCTAGGAGGTTGTTTTTCTTAGTGTACTGGACTGTGCTACTTGTTTTTGGCGTTGTTCTTTCATAAATTTTACTTTCTTAACAAAAAAAAAAAAAAGATGACAGATAAATAGTTCCAATCGTTGCGAGAAAGCAATGTTGATTAAAGGATGGGTTTCAGCCTTAGATCTATAATATTTGGTAGTAAATACCACATTTGGCAATATTTACATTTACTGTTTTTTGGTTTTTATTTTTAAAATTTTTGCAAACTACAAACAAAAACACGCTTGATAAGTTCTTTATAAGAGTTATTTCTATTTTCAAAAAACGTAAATAGTTTTCAAATTTTTTTAAATTCTTGTAAACTAAAAAAATGTATTTTCATTTGTTTTGCGAACTTCTCATTTCATCAACTCCCCTCCCTTACTTCTGACTATCCCTACCTATTGCTATGATCATCGACAAATATATCTGACCACAACCTTCAACTGCCACCTCCACCTACCGACTGTCACCTCCACCAATCAACTCTCCCATATATTGCCACCATCACCCACCACCTCCCCCCACCAACCACCTCTCCCATCGGCCACCACCTCCACCCACCGATCGCCAACTCCACCAACCTCCTTTCCTACCGGCCGCCACCTCCACCCACCACCTTTCCCGTCTTTCTAAGTCACTATCATCTCCATTACCTTCGACCACTGGCCACCACCTCTACCTCCACCCCACGCCCACCACATACCACCTCCATTGAATCGGTCGTCACCTCCACCCACCTGTTGGTGTAGAACGAAGAGAGAGATAGAAAAGAACAAAAGAGCATAAGGAAGAGAAGAGGGAGAAAAATTCTGAAAGTATTTTCAACTTCAATCAATCAAACGTGAGTTCCCAATATGATATATCTCTCTATATATAAATAAGGTCAACCATAATAGAAATCAAAAGAAAATGAAATAAAGACATCTAGAAAGAAAATACTAATGAAATAATATAAATTTCCTAAAATCCCTCTTAAATCTATTGCATCAAAAATAGTGTTAATTCTTCTATGATCCTATAATTTCTTCCTGACTGAAAAGGATTCTCTTCCGGAGAGTAATGAGTAAGATACTGCTCTAAAACTGCTGGATCAAGACAACAAAACTCATCTTTGGTAATCCATATGTCATCAATGTTTGAGTGGTCCTTCTATCACACAAGAAAGCATCGAAACCCACCTTATGAAGAAGTAACATCCTATGTTTCAAGAACTTTTGCAATCTAATTTGCAGGGGGCGGTGGAGGTGGCAGAACAGGGGGGCCCTTGATGGGGAAGAAACACCTGAAGGTGAGGAACATGAGATGGCATCGATGGGGAAGAAATACCTGTAGGCAAATTTGCTAACAATGTGGGAGGCTCAAAAGTATCTAGATAAGAAAATAAATCCTCAATATTCTCTAAATTCAATCAATCAAACGTGAGTTCCCAATAAAATAGATGTCTATGCACACACACACACACACACACACACGTAAGGTCAACCCGAAATAGAAATAAAAAGAAAAGGAAACAAAGATATATTCAAAAAGAAAATCTTAGGAAAAAATATAAAATCCCTACAATCTCTCTTAAAATCTCTTGTGCCAAAAATAGGTGCGTAATTCTGTTTTATGATCCACATCACTAGCTTTCTCCACAAGCCGTCACCTCCACTGATCCATCCATTGTTGGGAAGTTACACCAACACGCACAATCACACACAAAATAAAATGATCAAGAAATCAAACACAAGAACATGACACGAAGAATTACGTGGTTTAGCAAATCATGCCTAGCTCACGCTATTATTTGAGAGAGAATGATTACAATGTTCCAACATACAATAGCTAGGGTTCTACAATGAATCCCTCATAAAGAGGCTCCCAAAAATAAAATATTGAAATTAGGGCTAAAATGCTTGCCCCTCCAGTTGTGCACCCTCTGGACGGCCTAAGGTCTCATCCACACACCCAAATCTAGAATTGCCCATGGATGATTTCGTCTGGACAGCTAGGGGCCCTATCCAGACGGTTTTTGTCCAAAGCCGAAGCCCTTCATTGCTACCTTGTTCCATCCGAGCAGGAGTTAAGTTCGTTCGGACACTCCTCCCCATAGTTTGACCCCTGTCCGGAGGCTTTTTCCTAGTAAAGTTGTCATTGACTTTTCAACAATCTCCCACTTGAAATAAAATTACTCCAAGTCATTGAATGCCCAAAATCCATCATCTCCTCAATTTGAATGAGCGAACCAATGGGAGCCATTTTCTCTTATTTTAACCTTGAAGACCTATCGAAGTTGAACATGACTTCAGCTTTTTCACTATTACTTTTGTGAACATGTCTGCAGGATTCTCCCGCATGTGAATTTTCTCCAAATCAAACTGCCTTTCCAACTGAGACTGAATAAAGTGATACTTGATAATCAATGTGTTTGGTCCTTGAATGGAACATCGAGTTCTCGTTAAATGTACAATGACTGTCACTGAGCAACTGACATTTGTCTTGTTCTTTATCTGGCTCTTTCAAGAAACTCTTCAGCCTTATCAATTTCTTGCATGTCTCTGTGGCTACTACACACTCCACCTTTGTGGTAGAGATGGTCACAATTTTCTACAGCCGAAAGACCCAACCAACAGCTGCACTGCCCAATGTAAAAACATAACTGGTAGTGCTTTTCTTGTTGTCAAATCATCTGCCAGATTAGAGTTTACGTACTCATATAGTCGAGTTTCTAAGTTGTCATAGTACAATGCATAATCTGTAGTACCTTGAAGGTACCTCAGAATCCACTTTACTGTTTTTCAATGCTTTTTCTCTAAGCTGTTATAGCACAATGTATAATCTGTAATATCCTTAAGGTACCTCAGAATCCACTTTACTGTTTTTTAGTGTTTTTTTTCCCAGATTAGGCATGAACCTGCTCATAACTGGCCTTGTACATGTCATGTTATACATTGGACTACTTACGGCTGACGCGTACAGTACCTTAGTCATGCTCTTCTGCTCTTGTTCACCAACTCCTCCCTAATTCTTTGAAAGCTTGAAATGGTTTGCCAAAGGTGTGCTACCAGGCTTAGCACCATCCATATTAAATCGCTTAAGCACCTTCTTGACATATTCTGTTTGGGAGAGCTTAAGTTTTTTGTTCACCCTGTTCTGATTGATCTACATGCCAAGAATTCGTTTAGCTATACTAAGATTTTTCATGGCCAACTCTTTGGACAGATGTGCTTTGAGATTCTCAGTCTCACTCATGCTAAACCCTGCAATTAGTATGCCATCTACATACAATAACAATATAAGATATGGTACATAGATTTTTTTGAAATAACGGTAATGGCCTGCATGAAATTTGTTAAACCCAACACTTGCCATAAAGGTGTCAAACTTTTTACTCTACTGCCTCGGGGCCTGTTTTAAACCATATGAACCCCTCTTAAGCTTGCAAATCAGATTCTCATATTCCTTCTCTGCATATCCGTGTGGACTGTGACTGCACCATATAAATTTCCTCATCTAGATCCCCATGGAGAAAAGCAATTTTGACATCCTACCGCCCTAAGTGTAGGTTCTCTACTGTCACTATGCTCCAAACTAATCTGATGGTGGAAATCTTCACAACAAGATAGAAGATTTCAGTGTAGTCAATTATTGGCTTCTGCTGAAATCCCTTGACTACCAGTTGTACCTTATTTCTCTTGTTACCATTAACTTATTCTTTTAGTGTGTAGACCAACTTGTTCTGCAGAGTTGACTTATCTTTGGGCAACTGTAACAAATCCCAAGTTTGATTCGAAGATAAACTTCATCTCATCATCCATTGCACGCTTTCACTCCTCGGTGTCAACCTGCAATGCTTTTTCATAACACTCTGGTTCACCACTATCAGTTAGTATTAAATAATTTAATGATACTGAATAATACACAGTAGGTTTACTAATTTAACTCTTGTGGACCTTCTGAGGGGAAGAGTTTGTGGTTCTGTCTGTGGAGTAAGTTGTATATTAATATCTTGATGCTTCCAAATGTTTTTGTCAAAAACTCTTAACTCAACAAAGTTTGAATTTTCTATAGCCTCCTTGTGTTGGCACTGTTTACCTTTATACAAGGCTAACTTATTGAATATCACATCCATACTCCTATTAGTTTTTCGGTTTTCACAATTCCATTCTATCGGTTCAATAGACAATAAAAACACATTTTTGAGACTTGGGATCAGGCTTACCCCTATTCTCCAACTCAATATATATATATATATATATATATATATAGGCAGTGCAATTGAAAATATGTAAATGGATAAGGTTTAACTCTTTTTTAGTCCGCGCTTCCCCTAAAAAACCATTATTCAAAGGCATTGAAGATCCACTGTTGATCACATACGTTGTTGTGTTTACTACATTTGCCCAGAATTGTTTTGGCAATTCGGCATGCAACCTCATGCTCCAGGCACTCTCTAGAATAGATTTGTTCATGCGCCTTGCCACCCTGTTCTGGCTCAGCTTCATTGGAATAGTCATAACCCTTATGATTCCATTAACTGCACAGTAATTCTTAAACTCACTACTGCAGTACTTGACGTTATTATCTGGCTTCAGACACTTGAGCTTTATTTCTTTTTCATTCTCAATTGGGGCTTTTCAGTTCTTGAATATCCCAAAGATATCATTTTTATTTTTTACAAAAATAAAAACACAACTTCGTAGTTGCATCATCGATAAAAGTGACAAACTAACGTGAACAACCTAAAGAAGATACTTGTGATGGTCCAGATACGTCAATATGGACCAATTCCACTTGTTCTGCTTTTGGTATCCTTTGATGTCCTTGTGAAACTCACTTTCTCTTTCTTTTTGAAAACACACTTTCTCTTTCACATAAGTCTAGGTCCATTGATAATTTCCCCTTTGATACCTTCACATTCATCTCTTTTTCGCTCATGTTATCGAGTCGTCTATGCTAAGTACCAACATCAACCCTAGTTGATGTCACTGATATGCTACCGTACAAACCGGATTACACACAGAGTGCCTTCTTTCTTACTACTAGCTAAAACCAATGACCCCCTACTCTTCTTACATAAGTCGTTTGTGAATGACGTCACAACCCTAATTTTTAAAAGCTGACCCATTGGAATCAAATTTCTGGTTAGATTGAATACGTGTCTAACATTCCTTAGTGTTAGAACTATACCATCTGTTTGAGTGATCTACACATCACCCTTCCCAATAATGCTGTATGCCTCATCATCCTTCAAATGAACTTTGTCAAAATCCTCCTGCACATAATTATTGAGAATATCCATTCCTGGCGTAGCATGAAATGAAGGTCCAGAGTCTATAATCCAGGACTCAACTACGGGAATACATAGCACATATTAAAGCATTTGTTTCATCGTCATCGGTAAGATTAATAGTGTTTTTATTCCCTTGATTCTTGTGATCCTATTGTTTCGTCGATGGTTTGTAGTTTTTTTTGAAGTGTCTTTTCTAACAACAATTCCAATAATCATCTGACTCTTCATCACTCGCTTGAGACTTAGATCGTTTTCTTCTAGGTTTTGATTTGTTATTCCCGCGACCTTTGTGATTCTATCTGTTATTCTTTCGACCTGTACCTTATGCGTTCAAGGCTAAACTTGAAGTAGAATCTTCACCTAAAGTTTTCCTTTTGAGTCTCTCTCCCATAACGAAATTGATAATGGCCTCTAGCTTTAACTTTACTAAACCCGAGGAGTTACTCACCACCACAATTAGGCTGTTCTAACTTTCTGGTAAACTAGAGAGCAAAAGAAGGACCTTTACCTCATCATTAAACTCTATTTTCACCGATTCCAATTGACTGGTGATTGTGTTGAAATTATTAAGATGTTCGGCGACGGCCATATAATCTTCCATCTTCAAATAAAATAAATTTTTCATCAAGTACACCTTATTTAATGCGGAAGACTTCTCATACATCTTCTCAAGCGCCGCTAATAATCCCCTTGTCGTTTTTTCCTTCGCGATGTTCGAACTAACCGATTATGTGAGGCTTAATCACACAGTCCCCATTAAGTAAGGGTTTCTCCCTTTGATCTAGTTCGCGTATGGTCAAGTACTTCCCATTTGTCCTTCATCATCTTTTTCGGGCTTTTCCCTGAGCAAGGGAAGATATGAATCTTTCTGATACAGAGCACCTGACCCAATTCTCAAGAATTTTTCGCCTCTCCTTTTTTATTTATAGTAAAGAACATGCTTATGAATGGTTCCAATATGACACGCTATTCTGTCTCCCCTTCATATCCATCTTGCGTCACTTTCACTTCCTCTCTTCCTACAGATCTTCTTCTGAATGTTCTTTTTAGCTTGTGTCGCCAATGAACGAATTGGCTATAACCAATGGAGGTTTTGAGTTGCGGTTGGCCCTCTTTTGTTTAGTCAGATAGGAAATAAAAACTAGCAACTGGAAGTCAAGATAAACGGGGTTGACTCAATATCAATATCTGGATATCCGTGCTTTCCCCTTTGTCCTGGGATACATAGTTGTTGGTTCGCCCTTTAGTTTGGGTTGGACAACTTTCACCACGTCACGAGCCCTTGATTTGCTTAATTCTTCATCTTTATGAACAATTTCTAAAAAGTCCACTACCCAACTGCTCTATGTATCAGCGGTAGAGACGTCAGCAATCTCAAATCCATCCCTTCCTCCACTCTTTATTGGCTCCTTTCATAAGAATAGAGTAATCAAAGTAACTGCGTCTGTCGTCTATTACTAAAGGCAGTCAAGAACCACTCAAGGATTTAGTACAATACTACTCAACTTGTTATAGTCTATTAGAGTGTTTGCAGGGGAAGGAGAAAGGCGAAGCGAACCTGCATACTCTACCTCCTTTTTGGCCTACCCGTTTGGTTTTTGATTTGGATCCTCTAGAAGGCGAAGTTTGAGTCATTAAACTTTTCAATTTTGACTTTTTCTTCTTATGGCATTGCGCGTTCTTTGATGTAAAGAGAATGATTATAATGTTCCAACGCACAACGACTAGGGCTTCTACAATGAATCCCTTATATAGAGGCTTCCAAAATATAGAAATTAGGGCTAAAATGCATGCCCCTTTAGTCGTGCACCGTCCGAACGGCTTAGGCCGTTCGGACACTCAATTCTAGAATTGCCTCTACCTGTTCGAATAGCTTGTTCCAAGATCCCGTCTGGACGATTTTGTTTAAAGCCAAACCCTTTGTTGCTACCTTGTTCTGTTTGGACGGGAGTCACATCCGTCCAAACGCTCCTTCCTAGTGTAGTTTTCTTCCACTTTCCACCCACCACCTCCCACACCCCTCTACCCACCACCTGCCCCTAATAGCTGCCACCTCCACTCACAGGCCATCACCTTCCCCCTTGTCGTCAGCCACGATCGTCGTCACTACCTGCGGCCATCATTTTTCGCAACTTAGCTTACCTTCGCTCACTACCTCCGGCCGTTGACAACCTTCTTTACCAACTCTTCTGTATTCAATTTCCTCAACTTCACCACCATCGGCCACTTTTCAGTAGATCACCTCCAGCGATTGACGATTATCTTTACCAACTCTTTTACCTACGAGCTCCCAACCAAATCACCATCGGCTACTTTTGCCAGATCACCTTCGGCCTCCATTGCCTATCCCCACATCGGCCACCATTGGCGCCGCACCTTCGACAGCGCTCATAGGCAATTCCCTTCATGCCGGTGGCTCACTCCAACTACATCTTGTTTCAGAATAAGATTTTATAAAAACATATATTTTTCAAATGTGTTTTTTCTTGTCTTTTAGAAAAGTAAATAAAAATATGTTTTTATGTATACTGTAAACGAAAACCACAAAACTAGAAACGTTACCAAACCAGTGATTTATGCTGGTATGCACTACATTTGAAATCAATAAGTTGCGTTTTTTTTGCTGAATAGAACCCATGGGTGGCAGAGTTTTGGAACATAGACTTTGACTGGACATTAACTTTCTAGCTGAGGTCATAATTCTGGCCTTTTAGATTGAAGCCAGTGGTTGTCAGCATTTGTGCATATCTTGAGTTGTATTATTTTTAATTTTTGTGCATACCTTGAATTGAATCATCTCGTGTCATAAGGTGCAATATGCTGACTGTCGATGCTCGGACATGTAAGTATGTATCTGTAGACACCCTATTTTGATTTTCCATGTTTCAAGTATGTCCAGATATCCCCGATGATAAAAAAGCAAGGAAATAATGCGAAAAGACACTCTTAACTTTGACTATAAGCTTAAGAACTCAACGCCAAAGCACCTTAAAGAACCCCTGAAACCCTTAAAGGACCTTTCAATCACCAGATTGAGGCTCACTTTGCGGTAGCCACCTAGAAAGGTAGCGTATGCCAGGTTTGAAATAGGAAGCTCGTGGAAGCTGGCTTTCAACTTAGCAGACTGTTATAGACTGCCAGCTTTCAAGCATGGAGATGGCTAGAATGTAACACATGAGGCTCGTAGAAGACTCTAGACCATTCTGGAAGGGTCTATGATATTCTAGAGAAGCCTAGAGAACTCTAGGGTTATCTAGCATTGTAAATACTAGAGATTGTATAGATTATTCTAGAATAGAGTAGAGAATTCTAATATGTAGGTGGGAAGCTTCTAAAGAGTGTTCTCGAACTTTTCTCGCCGTTAGATCGTTGATACTTGGTTAGATCTTAGCCGTCTACTATACTTGGAGGTGCCTATATAAGGAGGTGGCCTTATTTAGCCAAAGCACTCCTCAACTCACCAAGCAAATCTCTCAAATTGTAATTCTCTCTCTTAAGTAAAGCTCTCCATTCTTCCAAAGTAAAGGGTGCCCATCTCTTCCAATCTTTCAGAGTTCTTAGGCGATAGGCTTACATAGTGCACACAAGGAGTCGATCGTGAGCGTCTAAGTGCCGGACGCTTGGCTTGAAAAAACCCAAGGTCATGACAGGACGCTAGCTTCCTGTTTTGAAACCTAGCAAATGCCACCTCCTTAATAGTGACTGCCAGATGACTGCCAGATTTGTCCTTAATGGGAGCAGTTTTTGGAAGTCTGACTATTTGTTACCTTGTTTCATTTTTTGAAACTTTTTGTGCATATAAAAGGTTTGAAAACCTTCCCTCAAGTCATCTTAGCCTATAAATAAGACCTTACCCGTTTCTCCCCTGGGGGTGGTTCAAGGGTCCAAGTCTTTTTGAGGATTGTGGCTATCCAATTTTTTTGCACAACTCTTATAAGGGCCCACTAAGCCTCCTACCATGGCCTAAACTACTTTGAAAACAATACCTAATACCTTGAGTTCAAGTTCCAAGCCTAGAATCAAAAAAGGAGAGTGCTAGCAACCTTCTCCTCAAGCTTTTCGTTCATCTTCGGCTTGAGGGGATTTTTGGACGGATATTTGCTCATAGTTCTTCGTTTGTTTTTTTTACTTTGAGGTATATTTCCTTCCTTTAGGTAGTGTGGCCTTATCTTTTTTGTTTTGATGCAAGCCACTAAAATTAGAAGTGTGCTTGTAAGTTTTTCTTTCATTCTTAGTATCATATAAATCTTTTGTTTTTAATGCTTTTCTACGTTAGTTAAATAGCAAAATGCCTTCTAGACATACTGTTAAGATAAAACGTTTTCAAGAACTTACTGTCAAAAGACGAACTTTGTGACCGCCACGTTTGAAGGTAACGATGTCTAGCTGCATAGCGGGCCACTAGGTTTGGGTTCCAAAACTCGGTGACTACAATCCTTGAACATAGCGTACATGGGTATTGTCTCTACAAAATCGCAACCACCAATTCTCATAGCTGACGCGAGGTTGGTCTTCGACAATAACGATTTCTCCCTTATTTTGTGTTTCGTTTTCTTGAGGCCTAAAAGTCTTCTTTAAAATTAATCGAGGTAAGATTGTGGGTTTCTTATTAAATTAGTTTCGTTTTGGTATGTTTCCTAAAATCAATTTAGAGATATTTAAGGACAAAATGTGTAAAGAAGTATGATAGGATTTGGAAGAAAATACTAATACTATGTGGAGTACAATGGCGAAATACATTAAAAAGATATCGAAAGAAGTTTTTGGAAAGTGAAATGTCCTATGACTAAGGAAACTTGGTGGTGGAATGATGAGGTCTAAGTTATAGTTAAAGTAAAGAATGAATGCTTTAATAGGTGGCAAAAAGATAAAAATAAAGACAATTTTAAGAGCTATGAATAAGCTTGTAAGGACGTTAAGAGAGCCGTTAGATATGCTAAATTAAAAACTTATAATGGTTTTTATACTAGATTAGATGGTAAATAGGGAAAAAAGAACATTTATAAACTTGCTAAGTGGAGAGAAAGGAGAACAAGAGAGCTTACTCAACTTAAATGCATCAAAAGCAAAAGTTCAAGGGTGTTAGCGAAGGATGAGGAGATTAAGGAAAGATAAAAAACCTATTTTGAGAAGTTATTAAACGAAAAACATGTAAAAAGACCTAGAGGAGATCAATTTGATAATTCGGATAAAAGTAGAGAATAGAAGTTCTACCGCAGAATAAGAAAGTTTGAAGTGAAAACTGCAGTGAAGACATTGAAATCATGTAAGGCTTTAGGATCAGATGATGTCCTTGTGGATGTATGAAAATGCTTAGGGAAAGTAGGAATGTCTTGGTTAACAAAATTATTTGATAAAAAATCATAATGATTGGGAAAAGGTCCAAAGAGTGAAGAAAGTATTTTAGTATATATATATATATAAGATATTTAAAATTGTAACAACTACAGAGGTATTAAGTTGATGACTAATACGATGAAGCTATTGAAAACAGTGATTAAACATCGTCTAAGGTTAACAACAATCGTGTCACAAAATCGATTTGGTTTTATGTCCGGTAAATCAACTATAGAAACAATCCACCTAGAGATTGATAGACAAGTATAGAAAAAAGAAGAGAAATCTTCATATGATTTTTATAATCTTAGAAAAGGCCTATAATAGAATGCTTAGAGATATCATATGGTGGGCGCTAAAGAGAAAGAAAGTAATAAAGGGATACATTGATGTGATAAGAGACGTATGATGGAGCCATCATGACAATTAGATTACTCGCAGGAGAGACAAGTGAATTTCCGATTAAGTAGGATTACATTAAGGATCAGTTTTGAGTCCTGATCTTTTTGCTTTAATTATGGATGAACTGACTAAACATATTGAAGATGATGTTCCATAGTGTATGTTATTCGCTGATGATATTATCTTAATGGATGAAACTAGGAGTGGAGTTAATGCTAAGTTAGAAATGTAGAGAGAAGTTTCAATGTCAAAAGGATTTTGTATAAGTAGAAACAAAACTATGGAATATAATTTTAGCAGTAATAGAAGTATTAATAGTGAATAAGAAAAGATTCAAAACTGAGTGATACCTAAGTGTAAATATTTTCGTTATCTAAGTTCGATTATTAACAAAGGTAGAGAGTTTGCAAATAATGTAACACATAAAATCAAAATTGGATAATTCAAGTGGAGGAGTTCATCTGGCGTACTATGTGATCAATCGATACCTACAAGATTAAAAGAAAAATCTTACTATTTGACCAATAATCCTATATAAGTCAGAACGTTGGGCTGCTGAGAAAAATCACATAAATTAAATGAATGTGGCTGAAATGGGAATATTAAGGTGGATGCGTGGTATGACTATAAAAGATAAAATTATGAATGAAAAAATTCGTGAGAGGTATACCTAAATTGAAAACACTAGAGTGAGAGGTATACCTAAATTGACATGCGATGTCGTAGTAAGAAAGATATAAACTTATGAATCTAACTATTGATATGGTCCTTAATATAATAGAATGTCGTAAAAGGATTTATGTAGCCGACCTCAATTGATTGGGACAAGGCTTAGTTTGGTTTGATTGCTTTTATTGCTTGTCTTACTTGGTTTCATCCCATTCCCACATCCCTTTGCGCGTGTACTTTCAAAAGGCTTAAAATTAGAACCTAAAATGGAAAGTAGAGGCCAACCTTGCATATGGATGAGAAGGGGTGCGTAATACCTCACTCATCTCGTACTTTAACTCCCGAACACGTTTGTGGTGATGATGAGCTAGTAACCTGGGAAGCGTATTTTCTTAATTTTTCCTAAATATCAAGTACCGACTCCAATTGTGTAACCCTTTATCTTACATTTGTGTAAATTAGTGAATTTGCGTGCACCTGCCTAGGGTCATATTTAGGCTCTGTTTCAGATCGAGGGCCCTTAAAGTATCCCAAATTATCAAAGTGCAAAGCAGTCCAAATATGTACTCACCACGATTCATGTTTAACATCACAGAGGACGCTCATCATGATTAACATAGAAGTAAATAATTTAGATTTAACAAAAACTTCGTTTTGTTATGTTTTCTGAATTACAAAATTTGGAAACAAAGTTGAAGACTTCCCATTATCTTGTCAAATTCTGGTAATCTAGTACTTGAAAGAAATCATGCCTGTCCATCAGAGAATTGAGTAGAACACCTTGCAGCATGCTTTCTTGCCTTTCAGGACAAGGATTGGATCCACAGTTTCACAAGACAGTGCAGATTGAGCATACGCAGGAATGCTGTGGAGAAAATGGATGCGCTTATTAGAAAGATCAATTTAGTTGTCGCTGTTACCGTCTGCGATGACATTTTTTTATCTTTACTGTTAGATAAAATTTGTTTCCCTGCCCCTGTTGCTAACTTTCTGTACTTTTCGAACTCTTTCAGGCACGCCTTCAGGTTCCTCGAGTGCTTCTCCAGGAAATTCAATCGCTTAACAGCTTAGACATAAAGCTCTACAAATATGCTCAGGATATCTTCTCAAAGCAAAATACACACATGATGCAGAAATTTGTTCGTCCAGTAAGTGCACGTCTTTTTTCAAGACTTGTTTCTTGTGTCTTACTAGCACTGTATTTTGCATTGCAATTCTTTTGTATTCGTGCTCAACAAAAACATCACACCAGATAACAAAAATTCATAACAAGCAAATTTTGTTACTCTTCTGGATCCTCTGAAAAAGTTGAAATTGGAGGAGGGAAAAAGAAACTAATGGGATGATGGTGATGCGGTGTTCCTTGGCTTGGAAACTACTGTGTGTTCAAATGCTTGAGGTGTTGACCAATAAAGAAGATTTTGCACTCGTCAAGCACTTTAGTCTCTTTATAGTACTCACTAGTTATTGTCAGCCGAGCAGTACCCATTCTTCTCTGCAAGAGCAATGAGGGTGTTTGGTGATGGACTGCAAAATATTCATTGATTGTTTGGTGTAGCTAAAATTATAAACTTATAGATTTTAGCTAAAAATGTGTGATTATAACTTCAAGGATAAGTTACAAGTGCTTGTTAGAGGTGTAAACTTACAACTTTAAAGTAATATGATTTATATTTGTTGATTTAGAATCAGAAGTTACAAGCAAAAACTTATAATCACACTTGTATAGATTTTTTTAACTTTTTGTTGTGCTATAAATTAAAGGCTGGAAAATAAACTCGAACAAACACCCTCGTTAGTTTGTCACTTGATCTGCTTAAAGATTTTTCTTCTCTCCCTTTTTTGCGATATTCTTCTCCTTAATGAGATTAGAGCCCTTCCATTGGCGCTATGGTTTTCTTCCATATTTTTCATAGAATCATAGTATGATTATACAAATATCTTATTGTGTTGACTTCTATTTTGTGCTGGTTTCTGCCTTCTTTAGCTACCTTGGGTTCTTTGTAGAATCAATGGACTGCCCTATATTCTACAGCATGAAATATGAATTAACAGGAGGCACGCCTGCTTTATGAAATGTTAACGAGATTTGAACTGCTATACTGTGGTCCTTGAAGTATATTAAGTATATCTTTATTCCCGCAACTTAGCTTGGGCTTATGACATTATACTGTACTATAATTAATGTGAGCTGGCTCAAATAAATGGCATGTGTTATCTATATGACTTGTTTTTGTTTAATATGAGAAATTGCAGGAGAGGCAGAAGAGCATGCTCAACAATTCATATGGTGCCCCTTCTTGGAACACCCTCGGGTTAACAATGTCCTTAGTCTTACTCCTTTTGTTCATTGTAATATTTGTAAATGCAAGGAGAAGAACGTTCAAACTTAAAATATGAATGTGCATACATGATATCATATTAAGTAGTTTAGTGTCCATGTATTGCCCTTCAATCTAAACCCAGATTTGGGCATTTTTCTAGAGAGCGGCGGCCATCAAGAAAAGATGAAAGTAAATTTTTTTTTTTTTTTGATTTGTTGTAGTTTCAGTGTTTTGTTTTGTTTTGTTTTGTTTTGTTTTGTTTTAATTGTATCTTTTTGGGTTGTATATGGATCGCGAATTAGATCTTGAAGGTTTTTGCCTTTGCTTTTACTGAAAGCTATCAGCTGAGTTAGTCAAATCTTTAACTTCTAACATTCTGTTGATCTGTTCTGCTGAAATTTGCAATGGTGGCAGTCCTATGTGTCCATGACTAGAGAATTGAATAATTGGCTTTTAGTTTCTCTCTTAGCCCCTTTCATCTTGATCTAGAGTGTCTTTAAGCTCTGTTTGGTTTAGTTTTTTTTTGTGGCTTTTTATTCGTCTTTTATTAATTTTTTTGATTTTTTGGCTAATTTTTTTATTTCTCAATTCATCATGATAAAACAAATCTAAAAGTATAACTGTTTTTTAAAAAAATTGAAAAAAGTTTAATAAGGACGAGAAAAAGCCACAAAAGCTTTAAAGTTGCCTTTTTTTTTATTTTATCTGATTATTTTTTTAATTTTTTGGTCAAATTTATTTACTGTTCTGATTTTTTTATAATGAGATCTAAAAAGTATTATTTTTTAAACAAGCATAAGAAATTTTTACTAAAAGACAAAAAAAAAAAAAAAAGGCCATATAAAAAAAGACGGTGCTTAGTGCGGAATCTACCAGTTATTCTCGCTGATCAACTGATTTATGATCTTTTGATTCAGATATCAATTGCACTAAGAATTTTCTGAAACTATAGATTAGGATTAAAAATAACTTCTTTTTTTTTTAGTTTTAGTGAATTTTTTTCAATTTTGATTTCGAAAAATTACTTTTAGATTCTCCGTGATGAGGAAAATTGGAAAGTTAAAAGTTTATATGAAAATATAAAAAATTGGGGAAAAAATAGTTGTTTTCCACTGGGCTATGACAAACATCATAGTAATATAGACATCGTCCATTTTAAAAATTTTCTAGGCCAACAAAAGTGTTTTACTGATTTTAACGTGCCCAAATTAGGTTTTGCACCACTAATGAAGTTTTAAAATTTGGTGCTTGAGATATATAATTTTTGTCAATTGATTTGGAAGTAAGTTAATTGGGTAGTATAAAAGTCAAGAAATAGAATTATTAAAATGATTTGAATTTTTTTTGTCACGATTATTTACTTTTTAGATGAACTTGTTAAAAACAAAAAATTTAATGAAATTTAAAGAAAAAAGTAAAATCAAAATATACAAACATAAATCATTTTATTAGTTTATTATGAATTATTTTATTCTTTTCTATTTTTTAATGTTTTATTAAAAAAACTTTTACTTTTCAGTTTGCCTCGATGGAAGAAATTAACAAACTAAAATAATTATAATTAAGAAGCTAAAATGCTAGATAAAAAGAAATTAAAAAAATACATAAATTAGCACTTGTTTGGGATGCCTGAAAAGTTGACTTTTAAGATGTTTACCATTTAACTATTTTAAAAATGAAGGAAAAAATTTATATTGTTAGGGATAAAATATGTAATTTTTCTGTTTTCTTTCAAATTGTAATATTTGGAATAATGGCACAATTTTTTATTTTTGAGAGAAAAATTAACTTTTTAATTGAAGGTATTATAATTATTTTATTTTAAAAAAATTTAGAGCATTTAAAATGTGTATAGATTTTTTTATTAGAAAAAGAAGTGAAAATATATTACTGGGCTTTTTAAAAAGAGTTAATTATTGATTAGTCATGTTTTTAGAAGTCTTGGAAGAATTAGTTCCATCACAAGTTTTTTAACATGTTAAGTTTTATTTTAAAATTTTGATGATTTTGTAGATAATTTTGCTCTCATTTCGAAAGTAACTTTCAAAAATGTTATAAGCCTGCGCATACTTAAGTGCGGTGACATGATAAAGTGCTATTATTTTTTATTTTAAAATTTAAAATTTTATGATTTTTAAAATAAATATTTATTTTTATAGAATTAATATTTTTAAAATTTATTCGTCGAGACATATTAAAAAAAATCGATATTGAATAGCAAAATTTATAAATATAAACTAAAATATTTACGTATTATGCGAATTAATATTTTTGTTTTAATTTAGAATTTATCAATTAAATTAGTGTTTTTGAATTATATTTTTTGTATCTCCAAAATATCCACTTTAAATCACTGTCTCATTTACATGCTAAATTACCATCTCTCTCACATGAAAGTGATGAGTTGATTATTTATTTGATTTTAATGCACATTTACTTTTTTGAATTAATAATATCTTTATAATGCTTCTGTTGCAAAACTTGAAATTCATCAAATTTCTCAATTTTAAAACTATAAAGCTTCGCCATTTTAAAAGTAATAAAATTACTAGTTTTAAAACTAGAAAATTTATTGGCTTTTAAAAAATATTATTTTTGTGCAAGGTTACATTTTTTTTATTAAATTTTTAAATTTTTATAACTTTTCAGATCCAAAACTAAAAATTGTATCTGTTTAAAAATTACAACTTATTATATTTATTTTTTTAAAAAAAATCATATTCAATATGAGATTTGCTTAATAGATCTCAATCAATATATTCAAAAAATACTAATTGTATAAAAAAATAGATATGTATATTACAAGTTATAATATTTCTTGATTTTGAAACTAAAGATAATGTTAGTGTTCAACTTATTTGGGGTGACACAATTATATTATGAGCCTAATATATTTAGGAATAATATTATATTAAGATTAAAATTTATTTTAAAAAAAAAAGAAAACAAAAGCTGGCGGCGTAAAAAATTTGTAAAAATCTAGTGTTTCTAAAAATCATAATTTAATTAAAAAAGTCTTAACAAGCCTGCATATAGAATCCCATAACGGGTTCGGTGGCTATCCACACATAATGCAATCTAATTCTCCAAATAAGAGAATTGAAGAAAGCAAATCAATCCTAAGGGATTAGGTGGCAGCGTATTGGTATTAAAGAATCAGTTTTCCAATTTCAGAGTTGAAGCACGCAACAGTTTGCGTACAGTTTGCGTACGGTGCCGCTGAGGAAGAAGTTTTTGGAAGAACAGTCCAGTTTTTGTGTATAGATCGAATGTCAAACGAAACTCGATTGTCATGAAATTTTAGGAGCATATTCTTGGCGCTTAATTCTTGTTAACCAACGGTTTTGATTGTCAACCAGTGAGATCTAAACTTGATTTATTTATTTGGTCGGAATCCACCTTACGGTGACGAGTATTCATTATTTTATTATTCCAAGAATATTATTTTTAATATTATCATCCTCTGGGTATGCCTAGAGAGTTAATTCTGTAAACTAATTATTTTGACATAGTAAAATTTTAAAATCGAACTTTGGTCCCGTAGTTTTTTTCCTTAAGAATTTTTCACGTAAAAATCGACGTCATGCAGTTTTGGTTGATTATTTTTATTTTGTTATTATTGATCTCATTTAATTAAGCACAAAAAGAGAAAAAAATATTGATTCTGCTACAGGCTATTTTTATTTAAATTTTTTCCAACAGTGATATCAGAGTTTAGTTCAAACACAGTCCAGGCAAACTCAATTCTTGTGCCTGATTAAATGGAGGAATCATCTAGTGTTATAATTAAATTAAATTCATCAAACTATTCGACATGAAAACCGCAGATAAAAGATGTCCTTTACACTAAGGACTTATACTTGCCGGTTGAAGGTGACAGCAAGAAGCCGAAAAAAACTACTGATGATAAATAGACGGTTATAAATAGAAAAATAGTGGCTCAAATTCGTACTTGGGTTGATCTGAGTATGTTTCACCACGTGGCTCAAGAAACCAATACCCATATATTGTGGAAGAAATTAGAGTCAATGTACGAGAGGAAGACTGCCCAGAATAAAGTATATTTGATCAGACGGTTGGTGAATCTGAAATATAAAAACAGCTGGAGTGTAGTCGAGCACCTCAGTAATTTTCAGAAATTGATCAATCAGTTGACTACTATGAAGATGGTTCTAGATGACAAGTTATAGGTCCTACTTCTATTGAGTTCCTTGACAGACAGTTAAAAAATACTAGTTGTGATAATCAGTAACTTAGCACCGAACGGCGAAGTCACAATTGATATAGTGAAGGACATCATGTTCAATGAAGAGGCGAGACAAAAGGAGCAACGAAGTACAACCGAGTCAAATGCCTTGATCACAAACAAGAAGGGAAGAAGTACAAACAGAAAATCTTTCAACAGCGACAGGCCAAGAAGCAAGTCAAGAGGAAAATCTCAGTTTAGAAAGGAGATTAAGTGCTTCTATTGCGACAAAACAGGGCACATGAAAAAGGAATGCAAAAAACTAAAAAGGGATCAGAAATAGGGCAAGTTTGACGACAAGAAAGATCGGAATGATACAGTTGCAGCAGCTTTAGATGAAGGTGAGACCATTATTGTTTGTGACGACAGGTTCATTGGGATCACAAGACAAGACTCCAGTTGGGTGCTTGACTCGGGTGCCTCATTCCATGTCACCGCACATAAGGAATACTTCATTACTTATACAGCCAGCGATTTTGGTCACATCATAATGGGTAATGAAGGTATGTCCGATATAGTAGGAATATGAGATGTCAGTCTAGAGACCACTATAGGCTGTAGATTAGCACTCAAGAACGTCAGACACGTGCCAAAAATTAGGTTTAATCTCATATCCACCAGTCAGTTGGATGATGAAGGCTATAAGAACCACTTCGGGGATGAAAAGTGAAAACTCAGCAAAGGGTCCCTAATTGCTGTAAAGGAAAAAAAGACATCAAGTCTCTACACTTTAAAGGCAAAGCTTAGCAAATGAGTGATCAGCACTGTTGAGCAGGACACCACCACCGAGCTATGGCACAAGTAGCTCAGACACATGAGTGAAAATGGTATGCAAGTTCTAGCCAGGAGAGAGCTTCTACCTGAGGTAACTGGTACTTGTTTCAAAACTTGCATCCATTGTTTAGTTGGCAAACAATACAGAATTCCGTACAATAGAGTCTTTGCATGTAAGAAGTCAAATATCCTAGATTTAGTACATTCTGATATTTATGGTCCTATGAATATTACTACTATGAGCGGTGCTAGATATTTTGTAATATTTATTGATGACCACTCACGAAAGGTTTGGATATATGCTTTAAGAACTAAAGACTATGTACTAGATGTGTTCAAGCAGTTTCAGGCTAGTGAGGAAAGACAGACAGGAAGATCGTTGAAGTGCACCCGAACTAACAATGATGGTGAGTACTGAGGACCGTTCCAACAGTACTGTCAAGTTAAGGGCATCAAACATGAGATGATCATCCCTAGGACACCAAGATAGAATGGGCTGGCAAAAAGGATGAACAGGACAATCATGGAAAGAGTCAGATGTATGTTGTCATATGCAAAATTACCAAAAACTTTCTAGGGCGAGGCAATGAGGACAGCAGTTGATATGATAAATCTATCTCCATCAGTTCCACTTGAAGGTGATGTACCAGACAGAGTATGGACGGGAAAAGAGATCTCTTAGAGTACTTGAAGGTATTTGGGTGCAAAGCATTTGTTCACATCCCTAGAGATCAAAAGTCAAAGTTTGGCAAGAAATCAAAACAGTGCATCTTTTTGGGATACGGCCAAGAAGAATTTGGGCACAGACTTTGGAATCTTGTTGACAAGAAGATTATTAGAAGCACAGACGTTGTCTTCTTTGAGGACGAAACCATAGAAGACATGAACAAGAAAAAGAAACCAGCTACACAAGCAGAATATCTGATTAATACAGATCCAGTCCTTCCACCTACCGTGCATAATAATGACGGGGGAGACACACAAGACAATGTAGATGCTGATGAGGATACGCCTATAGTTGATGGTATAGTCCCAGAAGAGCAGACAGAGCAGGCTCACATTGATCCTCCAGCAGAGCCACAGTTGAGAAGGTCTACCAGGGAGCGTCAAGCCTCTAGTAGATATGCACCTACCGAATATTTGATGCTCACAGATGAAGGAGAGTCAGATTGTTATCAGGAAGCAGTTGAACATGAACAGAAGAATGAGTGGATGAAAGCCATGCAAGAAGAGATGAAATATTTGCATGACAATCGAACATATGATCTAGTAAAGCTGCCAAAAAGTAAAAGAACATTGAAGAATAAATAGGTCTACAGACTCAAAACAGAAGAAGGAAACTCACAAGCTAGGTACAAGGCAAGGTTAGTTGTCAAGGGATTCAGTCAAAAGAAAGGTATTGACTTTGAAGAAATCTTCTCACATGTTGTGAAGATGACATTCATTTGAACAGTTCTCAGGTTAACTGCAAATTTTGATTTGGAGATTGAGCAGATAGACGTGAAAATAGCCTTCTTCCACGGCGACTAAGATGAAGAGATTTACATGGAGCAGTCCGAGAGGTTCAAAGTCAAAGGCAAGGAGAATCTAATGTGCAAGCTAAAGAAGAGACTGTATGGGTTGAGGCAAGCACCACGACAGTAGTACAAGAAATTTGATCAGTTCATGGTTAAACACGAGTTTAAGAAGACCGCTTTAGACCATTGTGTGTTCCTAAAGAAATTTGCATGAGGTGACTTCATTATATTGCTTCTATACGTGGACGATATGTTGATCATCGGTCATGACATGAGCAAAATTCAGAAACTTAAAGGAGAGTTGAGTAAATCCTTTGCAATGAAGGATTTGGGACCGGCTAAGCAGATTCTTGGCATGAAGATCACCCGGGATAGGAAGAATCACAAATATGGCTCTCACAGGAGAGGTATATTGAAAAGGTACTTCAGAGGTTCAAATGGACAAGGCTAAACCTGTAAGTACTCTACTTGCTAGTCATTTTAGACTCAGTCTACAGCAAAGTTCAGCAAGTGAGAAAGACAGGGCAGAGATGGAAAAGGTTCCTTATTCGTACGCAGTAGGGAGTCTAATGTATGCAGTGATGTGTGCAAGGCCAGACATAGCATATGCAGTTGGCGTCGTGAGCAGATTTCTATAAAATCTGGGATGGGATCACTGGAAAATAGTAAAGTGAATTTTTTGGTACTTCAAAGGCACTTTCAGAGTTTGTCTATACTTTGGTTAAGGTAAGCCTGAGTTAGAAGGTTTCAGAGACGCTGACATGACATAAGATGTCGATTTTGAAAAATCTACATCAGGTTACATGTTTACATTTGTAGAGGGAGCTATAACATGGTAAAGTAGATTGCAGAAGTGCGTTGCACTATCCACCACAGAGGCTGAGTATATTGTAGTGGCAGAAGGCTGCAAGGAGATACTATGGATGAAGAGGTTATTACAAGAGTTAAAATTGACACAGGAGAAGTATGCACTTTTTTATGACAGCTAAAGTGCTATCCATTTGAGCAAAAATCCACAATTTCACTCACGGTCAAAACACATTGACGTAAGATACGACTGGATTCGAAATGCGTTGGAAGAAAAGCTATTACAGTTAAAGAAGTTTCATACCAACCAGAATGATGCAAATATGATGAATAAGACTCTATCCACGGAAAAACATAATTTTTGCAGAGAGGCGGCGGGTACGATGAATCCCCCCACATGAGGCGGAGAGGAGTTTGTCGGTGTCCGCCCCATTTGGGGTGACACAATTATATTAGGAGTCAAATATATTTAGAATTAATATTATATTAGAATTAAAATTTATTTTAAAAAATTATAAAAATCAGTGTTTCTGGAAATTCTAATTTAATTGAGAAAGTCTTTAACAGGTCTATATATATAATCCCCCTTAGGGGTTCGGTGGCTATCAACACATAAAGCAATTTAATTCTTCAAATCAGAGAATTAAGAAAGAAAATCAATCCTAAGGGATTAGGTCGTAGCATATTGGTATTAGAGAATTAGTTTTCCAATCACAGAGTTGAAGCACGCAACAGTTTGCGTACGGTGCTGCCGAGGAAGAAATTTTTGGAAGAATAGCCCAGATTTTGTGAATGGATCGGATATCAAACGAAACCCGATCGTCATGAAATTTTAGAAGCATACTCTTGGCGCTTGATTCTTGTTAACGAACGATTTCGATTGTCAATCGATGAGATCTAAACTTGATTTATTTATTTGGTCGGAATCCACTTTACGGTGACAAGTACTATTATTTTGTTATCCCAAAAATATTATTTTTGGTGTTGTCATCCTCTGAGTATGCTTAGAGAGTTAATTCTGTAAACTCATTATTTTGGCATAGTGAAGATTTGAAATCGGATTTCGATCCCGTGATTTTTTTCCTTTGGAGTTTTTTACGTAAAAATTGGTATCTTGCAATTTTTGTTGATATTGATCCCATTTAATTAAACACAAAAGGAAGGAAAAATATTGATTCTGTTGCATGCTATTTTTATTTAGATTTTTCTCAACAGATAATAATAGCTAGAGGGATGCTACCCATCTCGAAAGCTTTTATCGAAAATTTTGACCGAAAAACAATAACTACTTGAATTAGAATATTGAGCAAGACACGTGAATTGAATTCTGAGTTCTTTTATTTTTCTTTTTTAATTAAATTTTTTTATACTATCAAAAATTAAAAAATTAATGTAAAATATGAAAATATTTCTCATTTTTTTTTTAATTTTGTTATTTATTTTAGAAAAAAGTCACTTTAAAATTTTTATAAGAATTTTTTTTGTTTTTAGTGAATTTTTTTTAACTTTAACTAAAATAATTATACTTAGATTTGTTTCTAAAAGCTCACTGAAACTTTTTTTTTAATTTCATTACTTATTTTAAAAAAAGGCCACTTTAAAATTTTTATAAAAGTTTTTTTTTGGTTTTTAGTGAGCTTTTAGATTTGTTTTATTACGAAGAAACAAAATATTTAAAAAGTTAGACTAATCGAAAAAATAAAAAAGATTAGAAAAGAAAGAAAAGAAGTTTATTAACTTTTAATTTTTTTTAAATTCGTTGATTGGATAAAAAATTAATTTTTTTTGTTCTTGTTCAAATTAGATAGTTTTTTCCTTCTTATACATCAAATGTATGAAAAACTTCTCATATATTACAAAATGAAAATATTCTCATACACAAACATTTTATGAGAAACTTCACATATATTATAAGATGAGAATATTCTCGTACATAAATATCTATGAGAAATTTCTTATATATCACTACATGAGAATATTTTCATATATATTATGAGAAAATTTCTAATTTATCACAAGATGAGAATATTTTTTCATACACACATACTATGAGAAACTTCTCATACTCAGGTACACATTTATATTGATCAGTATCATTTCCGCCTTCTGGTCCTAATCGAGAGCCACTGCCAAGTACGATATCATCTCATTTCTGTATAAAATTGTGACAAGACGTTTACATCTTTGTGACCCTAGAAATTTTTCATTCATAAATTGATTATTTCATTAAAAATTAAAAATGACAAAATTAAAAATATATATATATACGTGTGTGTGTGTGTGTGTGTAAGAGAAAGAGAACTTTCTCACAGTATGCATGAGAAATTTCTCATACATAAAAAAAATTATACTGAGAAATTTTATATTTATAAGTTGCTTATTTATTTTAAAATTAAGAATGACAAAATTAAGAAAAACATGTATGAGAAATTTCTCATAATATGTACGAGAACTAATATGTATTATGTATTAACCGTTGAATGATAATATCACTATATGATAATATTCTCATATACATACGTGCTATAAGAAATTTTAACTTCTCATACTCTATTTTAAAATGTATGAGAAATTTCTTATATATTATCATATGAGAATATATATATATATATATATATATATACGTGCTATGAGAAACTTTTCATACTCAGATATCAAAATATATATGAAAATATTCTCATATACATACGTACTATGAGAATTTATCATACTCAAATTTTAAAATGTATAAAAAAATTATCATATATTATTATATGAGAATATTCTCATTTATATACGTGTTATGAGCAATTCCTTACTCAGATATCAAAATATATGAAAAGTTTCTCACGTATCACTATATAAGAATATTCTCATATATACATACATGTTATGAAAAATTTCTCATACATACGTACTATAAGAAATTTATTGTTCATATTTTAAAATGAATGAAAAATCTTATCATGTATTAATATATAAAAAGTTCTTCATTCTTTCAAATTTTACCATTTGATTTAAATTATTCTAGATTTCAATAAGAAAGTAGAATTTTATTTTCATAATTCTAGTTTGATTTTTAAAATTTTAAAATAAACTGTATAATTTTACTAGTTGAACAAAATAAGATTTTATCAATTTATTTTTTAAAATTTTCTATTCAGCACATGTCTTATTTGATAAATATTTATTAGAAAATTCTAAATGTATAATTTTTTGAAAAAATAAATTAAATATGCATATTAAATATTAGAAAATTTTATATTTTATAAATTAAAAATTAAAAGCAATGACATTTTCATATATAATATTCAATTTTTTAAAAAATAAT